>OMLP01044451.1:0-23792 GCA_900302685.1 Spondyliosoma cantharus
CTGGAGCGGAGCCCGGTCAGCCTGAACGACATGTTCCGAGAGGTGGAGGAGCTGATGGAGGACACCCAGCACATACTGGAGGAGGCTGCGGACCAGGTCTGCGTCACATTTTATTCATTCATCCAAGGGCTGTGTTGTGTGCTCCAATGACTTGCCATTTGTGTAGTATTTAAATCATACATCGAATTTATTGGGATTGTGTAAAGAATCAGAGTCAGGGTGGATCACATCACGTTCAACTGCCAGCTTCATTCTGACTACCAGTCTTAAGTATGTGTTCCAACACCACACATACTTTCCATGTCTGCTTCATGTCTGACCCACATCATATCTGAATACTTTTGATATACTCTTCATCACAGTAGCTGCACAAAATCAGTGTTGTGAGAAGTACACAAATGTCATACTTGAGTAAAAGGGAAGTTTTTGTCTCAGCACCTGAAACTCGGCCAATTGTTGTGACTGAGATCTCAGATTTTGACACAGGGCACCCTTATTTGCCTACTACAAGTAGAAGTGATTCAGACTATTCCAACTTTATCACAGAATTCACTTGGTGTCAAATATAAAAAGTGACATTTCTTCCCCCTATTGGGGTAAACAGTAACGCAAACTTGGGTAGGCTGCAAACAGTAAGAATGAAGACTTTGTAACATCGAGACCACATCACAACATCTGGATCTGACCATGTTTATTCCCTTTTTCATGAAGCCTGAGAACCTGACAGGAACCGCCTGACGTGTTCTCACTCCCATCTGGCCAAATAGGACAGAGGCCTTAAAGGATAAGTTCACCCAAAAATTAATATTCAGTCATTATCTACTCACCCTCATTTCATTGCCCACAAAACATTTCTGGGGCTTCATGGCAAAACAGCATTGTAGCCTTCTCCTGAACAACTGAAGAAGGGGACGTTTGAAAACTGAAAAATTAAAACCGAACAAAACAAAACGATGTCTGTAAAATGGCACCGCACAGCTACATGTTATGTAGCTAAGCTGTTGATGTCCTTGCTAACACTTTTACCTTAGCAGCTAAAGTGAAGATTTTGGCTGAAAAAAGTCATCTTCATCTTTTTAAATCAATTTGGCCTCTAAAGACTTGGATCATGACACCAGGGCTGCACAGAGCCGTTTTGTTTTTGTTTTGTTGTTGTTGTTTTTTTCCCTTCAAAGTTTGAGTAAAAGTCTTAAAGTTCCTCAAATGTAATATAAAAAATAGAAGCAAAGGGTAAATTAAACACGTATGTATTTAAATGTATGCATATACTGTGTACTATGGGTACATCCAGTATTTTTCTCTTTATCGTAATAATGTTTTTTCTATCCAGTTGCGTATCCAGTTGCACATTTTTGCTCTGATGCAGCATGAAATCTGCAAAGTAATTAGTAATTAAACGTACCAAATAAAAAGTCAAGTAAATAAAGTACAATATTTATAGAAGAATAAAGTAGCAGAACATGGAAATCCTCATGTAAAGTTGTACGTGAAGTGATAGTTTAGGTCTTTTGATGTGGGTGTGTATGAGGTACTTATGAGGTCCTTAGTCAGTGTATTACCTGCAGTAGCAGCCACCTTAAAGAAGGTACACCTAAAAATATCTATATCAGCGTATATAAGTGTACCCATATTTTGAACATTTTAGGCACTTTTGCTGCTTCTCCACACAGGGGGAGAGCTGTCTGTCATCTACTGTAGCTAGCACATTGACTAGGGATAAGTACCTCATACAGTGTCACATTAAAAGAGCCACTTTAAGTACAATACTTGTGTACTTAGTCTCCGCCAGTCCAATAAAAGAAAAGGTTAACACTGAGTAACTTAAACCCAATATGTGTTATTTACAACACACCCAGCTTATTTTTGGCCCCAGCTGTAAGGTTCTGTTTCTTTTTCAGGTCTAATAAGTCTGCCAAGGTTTCACTACTCTGTGTCTGGTTTTGATCATTTGTAACAACTGTGAAGTTTTCCCCTATGTCATCCAAGAAGTGGAGATTAATACCGACCAGTGGATGCTGCATATCAACAAGCTCTCTACAGTTATAGCCACCGTGGGATTTATACTCCCCCTCGGTCCCATATGGAAAGCTGATGTGAGGAAGTAATGGAAATGCCATGTGCTTTATTTTATGTAAGCTTTATGAATGTATATCTTCACATTCAATCCAACAGATAGCTACTGAGAGCGCTAAATCATCCTTAACATCGCTGGATCTGCGTCCTACCTACCACAACAAGACTAGGACGATGATAAAGGATGGAGATAGAGCCGTTCAGGTCCTAGATAGAGCAGACAAGGTAGGGGTTAATTTGCATTATTACATTATATTCATGCCCTGTACATTTTTGACATTTTAAAGGGTAACTTCACCAATTTTAAACATTGAAGTGTGTTTACAGTACTTCTGCATATGCGAAAAAAGTAGTATAAAGTCTGGTGTGACTCATTGCCTCCTGTGATGTCACTAAGTGGGTACGTTGCATGGTGGGTAATGTAGGCGCCGGGTTTTTGAAAAGGAAGACGAGCGTGTTGAATACAAAGGGTGATATCTCTGGTTTTGCTCCATCGATTTTGATCATTCGTTTTTATAACAATGCTAAATCAGTGGACCGTTTTTCAAAACCTGGTGGCTACATTACCCACAATGCAACTTATCCATGGAATGACATCAGGTAATTTATTACATCCAATTAACATCACAATTGAATGCAGCTTTCTCTGGAGCCACAAAAGGCTCTGGGCTACCTCTTTTACATATGTGGCAGTACTCTCCAAGACCTGTAAAAGTGATTATAGTTATAAGGTGTTTTTCCCCATGTTCCTTTTTACATGAACAAAACACGTTATTATCAGTATAATAGCTTCTGTGTTTGAGCTCTGACACAATATATCACACTTTTTTTTCCATTTGTAGGAAACTAATAACCAAACAGGAGAGGTTCATCTTTCCCACATCCACATGGAGATCTCTGGCCAGTGGAACAGCGTGGATCACGTGAGTCCCTCGTCTGTCTGTGTGGTCTGCATGTGAATAATGAGAGGACTGTAGGCCTTGAAGCGCTTTCATCCTCCCGGTTTCCTGGTAATTTGGTTTCCATCCCGATGCTGACTTGACTAAAAATATGCAAAATATCTGATCAAGGTGTAGTTCTCTTTTTGAGCGAGCGTATGGCAGTGTGACTCGTTGGGTCTGCTTGTCCAGCTGAGAGGCTGTTGACTCAGGATTCCGGAAATGTGTGTTTGGTTTTCAGGCAGAACCACAAAATCCAGCTGCTCCAGCTTTAGATCAAATGTTTCTCTAACGATGATGATGTTTCTCTGAAGTGATGATGCAAACGGTGAAGGCAGCCCTTTGTAAACACAGATAAAGGCTTGAGTCCAGTTTCATCATGTTTTATCACATTCCACTGAGAATCAGTCATGTGTTATTTGTACTCAAAAATGTGTTAAGAGGATTTTACATTCTGTACTAAGTATGAAATAAACAGAGAGGAGGGCTTTCTAAGACTGTGGCCTTGTTTCATAAAGAATGAGATCATCCAGCAGACAGACCTACCATATACTTTTCATAGTTTTAGCTGAAAGGAGGCCAGCTTGGATTGAGGTCATTACTGCTGCTTGCTGCCTGTTTTGCCATTTTCCTTTACAACGGTGGTTTTGATCTTTTCCTTTCCTGGCAGCTGTACAGAAAGTGGTTATGTTAATAGAGCTTGCTGCTGGAAAAAAATGCCAGGGAGCAAAAAAGCCTGCAGGCTGGGTAGGGCCTGCTCCTCTAAACTGACTGACTTTAGATTATTCACCCTATACATGGAGTTACACTTGAATTACAGTTAAAGGTGCACTATGTAGCTTTTGGGAAGACATTTTAATCAGAAGAGAAAGATCTACATTGACTGATTTTATGTCCAAACAATGAGAATAAAGAAACTCTTGATTTTTATGATTGAATAAACTGAATAAACAAACTGACCTCAAAGGACAACACAATTGATACTGTTTTATTTTGTGTATATGTTGCGGACTCTGCCACCTTTCTTGCTTCAACCAGTGTTCTGGGACCTTATTTTCCTCTGAGAACAGCTTGTTTATTCAGATATGGAGAAAATAAATATTTCAGAATTTGTATTATTTATTACCTCATTAATAATGTACATTTGAATTCCCTCTCCAAAACGACATAGTGTCCCTTTAAGGAAGTCACAGCAAAGTTGGTTTACTCAGCACTTCATGTAGAAAACATGATTCTGTGTTTTTAGGATAAAACTAGGATAATGTGGTTGAAATGTAATGCTCTGCAGATGTCTGTCATTAGCCAGTTAGTACTGTTGTTTAAATGGGAATTTATTGGCTGGATAGTTTCGGGTGAGGCTGTGCTAAATTTTCCTTCTCTGTAGATGACGCGCTGCTGCAAACTCACTTGACACTCGAGTGAGCTGCGCTGCTCACGCTGGCTGTGTGTGTGTGTGTGTGTGTATGTGTTTATATAGACACTGAAATTAAATGGTGCCACCACACACACTGCTCACACAGGCAATGCATTCAGCCTGTAACTACAAAAATTGTGACACCCAATTTGTTTTTTTGTCTCTTTTCTCATTGCATGGCAAGTGTCGGCTCAAACATCACCTTCCACAACTAGACAGATTTCATCTTGATATAATCCAATGCACGCGAGTGGCATCACTCCTCCAGCATCTTTTCATTTGTCCATTGTCTTATCTTGACAGACAAGATGCAGGATACATTTCCCTCTGTTGTCTCTCTGTAACCAGCTATTAATTATACCTCGGGTTTCCCTTGTTTGCAAAATAAAAACTTCCTGTCTAGGGCTTGAATCTTCAGTTACAGTAATTCCTAAATACCTGTTTCCTTTGGATATTGTATTACGTATGTCCATGAGTAGACATAATATTTCAATGAAAATTACAACTCTTCCTCTGCACCGAGAGATGATTGATATAAAACATTGTGAGTACAGAGTGCACAGAAAAGTTTGGTCTGTGGCAGTCTTTAGGCAACACTCAGTGACTTCCTGTTTCTTCCAAAAATATTTCTCCCCTGACGGAACGGATGCAATGGATAAGATGTTCAGCATAAAAGCCTCTGTGTGCACTTACAGGTCAAATGCCATATGCAGAGGCCCACGCTATGGTGTGTCTGCGCACAGCGTTAGATGCTTAAAGTGTCAAGTCTATTGTTTAGTGAGTAGACTTAAGTGACTGGTCTTTCTCCATTTTCTGCAAGGTAAATTGTGGAAAATATTTTAATAGAGGGGTAGAAGTGGCTACTACGCCTGTGAGTTAATAACAGCTGTAGTCATCTGGGATTTATTAAGGTAATTGCGGGTTATTGAAGGTTGTTTGTAGTTTCCATTGTGTCACTGCCTCACTAATATCTTATCTCATGGCAAGTGCAGAATGAAAGAACCACAGTATTGATGTACATATGTGCATATTGACAACAAGTCAGACATAAGTTACAGTGATTCTTTTACCCATCATAATCCCAGTGACAACTTCATGAAATTGAATGTCCCAGGTAGGGGAGGGTAGAGGAGGGTGTGTTAGAAGGTGGAGGGAATCGTTTGAGGGGGGGGATTAACGTCGGAGACACACGGTTACACGGTGAGCATGCATATTTTTTGAGGACAGATTCACCAGAGAGCACATCAGCACCTCACAAAGATGCAGCAGTTACGCTCTTATTATCATTCTGAATAACCCTGTTTAATAACAAACAGATTCTGATCTGGTCTCTGACTGTGACACAGCCCAGTCAGCCTCAATACCACATTCTGTTTCAGGGAGTTGGCTCAATTTCTATGCTGATTTTCCCAGAGGCAGAACACACAAGATAAAGACCAAAAAAAAACAAAAAAAACTCCAAAATGATGACTTCACGGCACGCCAGGGCTGTTTTTGGCACACACTGTTTCCTCTGACCACTGGAAAAGAGTCAAACTAAATCTCGAATATCTGATTAGCATTCCAAAGTGTGACAAGAAAAGGCCGACTAAACTTGTCCATTTATTCAGCAGGAAAACCCCGCCCCAATTCTTTATAAAAAATAAAAGCAATGCCCTCTGTATTGTTGTATTTTGTTTTTGATGTTCCTGCAGATAACTGACCAAAGAACCATTGATTAACATCATGTGTATGGAGCTCAGTGTTGACGAAGTACCCAAAAGTCATACCTGAGTAAAAGTAAAGACATCATGTTCCAATATTACTTTGGTTAATGTAAAAGTCACTCCTACAAATAGTACTCGGGGAAAAATCTTAAAGGTGCACTATGTATTTTTAGATTTTAATCAGAAGTGAAAGATCTTCATCAACTGATTTTCTTTATGCCTAAACAAACTTAATAAATAAAGTCTCTTCGTTTTCATGACTGAATAAACACTTTTTTACTTATTGTATGTGTGTGTATATCTGGCGGACCCTGCTATCTCTCTAGCTTGCTTCAAACAGCGTTCTGGGGAACTTATTTTCCTCAGAGAACAGCTTGTTTATTCAGTTATGGAAAGAGTAAATATTTTGGAGGTTGGTGTTATTACCTCATTCATATTGTAAATATTAAAATTCTGAGTATGTGTTCTTCTCCAAAACTACATAATGCCCCTTTAAAGCATCATATAGTATGCTTATATATGAGCTTGAGTTTTAAAAGTCATTTTCTGGCAAAAAAATGTCCTTGTGTGTATATACTGTGTGCTATGGGTCGACTGAGTATTGGCCTGGTTGATTACCACATCTGGTCTTCGACATTTCTCTGATTATCGGTATAAGGGTTTTTTTTTTCTATCTGGTTGCTGATAAAATAAATGTATTTAAAAACGTGCTACTTTGGCTCTGATGCAGCATCTACGAAGTAACTAGTAACTTTTTTTTGTATTTACAACTCTAGGAATGTAGAGGAGTAAAAACGCTTGAGACTTAGCCCTTCTGCGTGATTCAGATTTCACTGATGTTGTCTGTCAGACAGTTTCCATGGAGATGGACTCTGGCTGGCAGAAACACAACTGCAACCATCAACTGCGAGGAACCCATTAATTGAGGGTGCAGTGGGCAACTGTGACTGTGCTACAGGAAAATGTAAACCGTAATTACATTTGGTTGAGTGATTCTTGGTAATGTGTCCTATTACAGTGTCATCAGATGAGCTAACCTTTATATTTATGCCTGATACACACAACGCTGTTCAAATAATCAAACATTTTGAATGATCTTTTTCAGTACAACATGAGAGGAAGCTGATTTGAATCAACAGCACTAAAATGAACACAAATCCTGGTGTATATTCTCGTTAGATCCACTCTTTCGACTGTTTATGTAACTCTTGTCAACTCTCTCATCCCAGGAATGCATGGTGGATGAAGACTGTGGTGAGCTGAAATACTGCCTGTATGAGATTGAGGACTCCAAGTGCCTCCCCTGCATACCAACGGATATGGTGAGGACTTTGTTGTTGTTGTTGTTCATATTTTATGTTGTGATAGGGTTAGGGTTAGATGTGGCCAGAATTGTAGGTTAAAACATTCAAAAAATTAACTAACCATATCAACAGAATGCAAAGAAACAACTGTGTTGATGTAATGTCAAAGACGTCTATGTATTGTGTTGCAGAGAGGTCTAGCTCTATCTTGAACCAGCTAGCCCCTGCCCATCCTGTCTCATCATACTACTTTGTCCCGGCAAGTGGCGATAGTCTGACAGCCCCCATAGTTTCAGCTGGCTTCAACTATCATAATTTAGCTAAAAAAACTCAAGAAATGAAAAACTCCTACTTCTATTGTCCTCACTTAACAGAAAAATACAACCGTACAAGTCAAGTCCCAGTTCGGTGTCCAGTCATGTTCACACTTAGGATGCCAGATCCAGTTGAGATGGGCCCTGTTGAACATGGTTACTTCCCCCTGTGAGCCAAAGCAAACTCTAGGGCACGGCCTCAACGGCTAACTGAGCCATGAGCTAGTTAACTAATGGTAGCTAGCTACAGCCAAGGCCAGCTAGCAGCAGTTGTCAATAAGCTGCTTTTGATTCTGGACATATTTTACAAATTATACCTTTAAAGGAGCACAGTTTTGGGGAAGAAATTTTAGTCAGAAGAGAAAGATCAGATTTTTTGTTCTTCCCTGAATAAACTGAATAAACAAACTGACCTTAAAGGACAACACAGTTTTATATTGTTTTACTTTGTTTATATGTGGCGGACCCGGCCACCTTTCTAGCTTCAAACGTGTTCTCGGACCTCATTTTCCTCTGATAACAGCTTGTTTCCGATTTTTTTATCATTACCTCATTAAAATTGTAAATATCAAAATTCTGAGTTAAAATTTTTACATAGTTCCCCTTTAAAGCTGCAGCGACCATTACTGCTATTTCAGCAATGGATCAAATGGCTATGTATAATGTGAAATTATGTGTCATGTGTATTGCTTGTAGTGATGAGCCCAGAGAATCATCACCTAACTCTGCAGTTCACCTCTGTAGCTCTTAGCATCATTCAGGAGTAATTTACAGCAATAACTAGATCAAAACTAGCAAAACTATTGACAAAAAATTCCCCCCCAAAAAGCATTTAAACAAGCAAAAAAAGCAAAAAAAACAACTGGGGATGGACTCAATAACCGATGTATTTGTCCAATCCCCTAACCCTATACAATATGCTGCCTGCCAAGCTCGGAATGACAAAGCAAACGTCCTTTGGTCTGTAAAGAAACAGCAGGGTTTGTGACCCACAGCTACGGTACACAATTCAAAAGTGTACAAAACAATGTGTTAATCCTGTTCAGGAGAGCAGCGTTAATAAATAATATGTCATAAATATCTCAATATGAAACAAGCTACACATACAGTAGTGCCTTTTACTAGATATACTAAAATGAATCCATAGAATCGACAATGGTAGAAAAACACTTAACCCATGAATGCAGCAGCAGACCATGCGTGCTTTACATACATGTTTGCATGTCTGAATGTGTGTCCCCCACTCAGCCCTGCACTAAAGATGAGGAGTGTTGCTCGGATCAGATGTGTGTGTGGGGCCAGTGTACAGTCGAAGCCACTGCAGGAACGGAGGGAACTATCTGTCAGGGTCAGAGTGACTGCAGGCCGGACCTCTGCTGTGCCTTTCAACGAGGTGAGCATCAACAGTGATATGTCAGACAGACCACCATATCCTCAAGTCAAGTCTGTTGGGCTCAGCTCAAACTAGCTTTGTGCATACATCTTTCCATGTGTCACTCACGGAAGCTTTCATTTTTTCCTGTTTTTATCTACTGTATATATTGTATTCTATATCATATTTTAACCAGCATAGTTGTGTCATCATATACTGTTTTTTGTTGTTGTTTTTTCAAACTTATTTTTCTGTATTTTTGAACATACAATTTTGAACTGACCCACTCCACTTAAATTATAAAACAAATACATATTTTCTCCCAGACTACTGCACTTATTTATTCACGAAGCAGCTTTTAGGACATCCAGTCATAAATCGAAATGGTAGGGAAAACATTACTGGTCACTGTAGCCAGTCAGAGCAGAAGGACTGACATGGATGTGAACATGCGCACTCTCTCATAGTGATTTTTCTTTTGAAAGCAGATCTTTGTTGTTTTATATATATAAAAAGAAAATTTAATCTATCAGTAATTCAGGTTGTAGCCAGTCGAAACACTTCAAACTCTGATCAAATGAAACTGAAAAGAGACATCCATAGAAAGAGGCTCTTCTCTGAGACTTGTCTGAAAAGGTATTTTGGGATTTTTTTCAAGCTGTACCCTATCTCCTCATGTATATGTGCCAAAGTGATAAATGGGGACAACATTTTTTTTTAACTGGTGCATTATGTAGCTGCTGCAGAGCCGGGAGCCGTGAAATGGGCTGCAGTGTAATCCCTGCAGACACCTTCAAAGTACATCTGCCTAAAATACTTGTTTTTGCCACTGACAGGTTCAGATTGTGATTCTAAAATCCATTTTGTTTAATCAGGAGCAACCGCCGTAACCACCAGATTTCATTTGCAGAAGCACTAGTTTGAGCATCGTGAAAAGAAAATGTCATTCAAACCGATCAGAAAAACAAAATTAAACTTACCAAAACCATCTTCATTTGAATTTTTCCACTGCTCCAACTAATTGCACAAAAGCCTGCAGGGATAACATTTAGAGCCTGACAGATTCTGGATATTTTGGGCAGATGCCGACACTGATATTAGCGAGTCAAAAACATCTGATCTGATCTGATATATAATATGTGTAATGTAGATGTACATAAATATATTTGCAATGATCATGCAAATGTGGTTGTCAAACTTTGGTGATGTTTGACAACATATAGCCAGTATTGGCCGACCAATGTATTGGGCTGGCTCTAATTACATTGCCACCCAACGTGCTCATTAGTGGACCAATTTCAAAGACTGATGTTCCCAGTGGCCAGTGAGTCACGAAAAAATTGGAAAAAGTGCTGGTTGGAGAAATTCTGGAGTCCCCCTTTAATCTCTGTCAAACTGGACGTGAGCATCTCATACTGGCTTCATATTCTTTAGCTTGTGTGTTACTATAGGAACTAGCCAGTTAATGAAAGTGGTGCTACAGTGGCCACTTTGGCTGAACGGGCAAGTAAAGTCAGTTTTGGACTTCCGTTATTTGTCTCTCTGCTGGTTCCTCCAGAGTTGTTGTTTCCAGTGTGTAATCCCAAACCGGAGAAGGGGGAGTCCTGTTGGAACCACCCCAACCTGCTGATGGACATGTTGGCCTGGGATCAGGAGGGTCCCCGTGACCATTGTCCCTGTGCAGATGACCTTCAGTGCATACCTCGCGGGTAAGAGCAAACATTGTAAACATTTACCCCTCCAATCGCCCAGAAATGACACCAACTTGGGATAACAACAGACCTAAGTTATATGTGGGGAAATAGAAGTAAAAAAAAAAAGAATTACAGCAGATGTTTAAAAATGTCTAATTTCCTTTTTTTTCTCTCTCACAGACGTGGATCCGTTTGTGGAGAGTAGTACTGGAGATGGAGAGCATGAGGAAGTTGTCTATATCCCTTTCTTAACAACGGCCCACCTGCTGAGCCACAGTTTTTCTTTTTTTCTAAAAATAGGATGTTGCTTCAGGAAAGGACTTGCACTGTACTATTTATGCCTTACTACCAATGTATGTATTATATACCATGGAACAAATAAAAGAGTTGTTTTTAGTTTGGACTGAGAACCAAGATGGGTTTCATTTCCTTTTTGCTGAATGGATGAGAGCTACTGTAAGACCCTGCTTTGACCACTAGAGGGCACACTTTTGTGTCTTTTCTGTGAGATAGGAAGGGTAACTTGAGAAATAACACACACATGAAGTCATGGAGACGCATGAAGGAAATATTCAGGATGAGGATGATGGCTACACAATCATACTTAATCCTTTCCCTAACCTTTGCCTAATCCTGACCTTAGCCTAATTTTAAACCAAGTCTTCACACTGAAATGTAATGTGGTTTACGTTATGGGGACATTTTGTCCCCACAACGTGTGTGGGACGTGTGTGGGTCCCCACAATGTGACTGTGCAAACATATACATATGTCCCCACAACATGAGTAATACACATACACACACGCAAATTTTGCAACTGTAGGAAACAAAAAAGTATTTCGTCCTCAGTGTTTCTCCACACAGAAACTGAATATGTACGGCCTCTGTCCACACTTTCAGGCAAAATTAAAGCCTGTTCTTGTTTTTCCAAGTTTTAATTTTATGTTTCATTTCATAGACTAGTATATTTTGAACAGATACATTTGTATTTGCGCTCTAAGCCCCCTTTATGACGCTAAATACCTTCAACGACATTTCCTGTGGGAAAGCTGAAGCTCCTGCGCTTCTGTTAAAACTGCTCAAAGCCTCCTCTCACATGGACACCTGTGGAATGAACTTGTAAAGTGGGTGTAGAAGTACTGCAAATACTGCCTACTGCAAACAAGGCAATCTCTTAAATGCTTATAGATTTAGGTTATAGCACGTTAAGCCTTTTTACCAACAAAAACCCAGTGTCTAGACGTTAGTTTAACCTGGGGCCAGTTTGTCTTATTTACACATTAATGCTGTTTTTTTTCTTGGTCTCTGTCTAAACCTTTCACGGAGGGTAAGAGGGAGTCATCAGAAAATGTCTGCCCTGAGGCCCTCTTCCGGGTTAATCTGGCGGTGATTGCCCACGCTGATATCACAATTGGAGAGGATGGGTGACTGTTGCTTGCGAAATGGTTAGGATGGGTTAGGTGCAGAGGAATAGCCTAGGAACTAATTCAAACGTGGGTGAGTCTCTCAGGCTTTTGGTGAACATAGTGGTCATGATTATTACAGGAGGGTGAATGGTGAAACGTTGTGTAACTGTGGCACAAGTGGAGAGGAGAGTTGTGAAGTCAACAAACTGTTTGAACAACGTCACTTAGCAACATCTATCTGAAGTTTGCTAACATTAGCTAAAATTATAGCCACCGCAAGCTACTGCTCACCAGACCAGTAAGGCTGGAAGCAGAGCGAAACCCTTGCCTGCATTGACTTGAGCCAGGGTGTGTAACCATAAATACAACATTTCATGCATTTTCATGCATTACATGCATTCAAGACCTGATCATGCCACCAGCGATAGTGGCCTTCTGTAAGGGCCTTTGCACAGCTGCAAAGCATGTGTTCAAGGGATCCTCTTCCAGAGCAGAGGGTGCAGGAAGGCGCTTCACTCTCCAGACATGGACACTTGGATGAGGAAATGGACTCTGTAGTAATCCGTCCGCAGGGTGTTATCCCAGGTGACCCTTCGTAGATGTGTCAATAATCCTTGCCGTCTCAGTCCCATCATACTGCTTGGTCTTTCTTCAAACAATCCAGGTTGAACTTCATCCTGGACGAAATGGCATCTCTCTATCCCCAGAGCTTTGCAGATTTTGGTCCTGGGAAAATTAACTGAGAGCGGCTCTGCCAATGGCCACATTCCCGACTAGCTTCCACTGCCTCAGCCACCTGTAGCACCTCTGCTGCTCTCCTCTTCCTGCCCATCATGACCTCAATGCCAGCTGCGGCCACTTCGGGATGCCTCAAGTCTCTATACAAGAATGCCTCTCGACAACATAATTTACTCTTTCAAACCACTGACAGGGAGCTGCAAGATGTTACTGTTGCCATATAGTGCCGGGCTGCTTCGACTCTGGAGAAGACCAAGATCTTCCTCTCCATTGACTCAACCACAAAATAGGGACCTCATATACCACCACGATGGCATGTTGGAAGGCCCTGGTAGGCCTGATTTGTCCACCTTTGTGTTAATATTAAGTACTTTAAGACTTTTACTCAAGTACTAGTCATGCTTTAGAGGTGACTTTCACTTTTACCTATGTGATGTTTTGACATGACATCTTTACTGTTCCTCTAGTATGACTTTTTGGCACCTTTTACAATACTGGCCCATACCTCTACTCAGCTACATTTCAGAGGGAAATATTACCCTTTACTCTATGAGTCATCATTTGTTAAACTGTGTTCCTTTACAGATTCAAATTATTAAGGCAACATATTTTCAACACATACAATATATCATAATTAGAAATCAAACTTCACAGTGTATGACAATATATAAAGTATATAAATTAATATGACCCCCAACTTGAACAGCTCCAACATTAATCTATTAAAGTGGCACTATGGAGTTTTGGAGAAGAAGTTAAAACTTGTTTCTTCATAAGTGAATAAACAAGCCGTACTCAGAGGAAAATAAGGTCACCAGAACACTGCTGAAGTGAGAAAGGTGGCAGGGTCCGCCACATATAAACAAAGCAAAAAACAGTATGAAATTGTGTTGACCTTTGAGGTAAGTTTGTTTATTCAGTTGTGAAGACAAATGAATTTGTTTAGTTTGTTTAGGCATAAAACAAATCAGTAAATATATGTTTCTTCCCCTAAACTACACAGTGCATCTTTAAAGTATTGATTAGAATCCAATAATATACTAGGCCTATACATGAGTAGGCTACTTTTACTTCTGGTACATAGTATGTCCTTTATGCTAAGTCATATTCTTTCACCACAGCCGTGGACCCACAGAGGGTAAGTTTTACTTCACCTGAAGCAGGCTTTTGTTAAAACCAAGTGGAACAGGGAGGAGTGAGAGCTCTCTTTTCTCCCTATCTGTGCCGGAGCCCGCTGCCTCACTGACGTCACGGCGGTTCGTTTTTCCGCCCAGGCTGCTGCTGTTGGCTTCCTGCTGAGTCTCACTCCGTCGCTCGTAGAGGTACACGCTCGTGCTCCGCGACACTGCTGACTCCCCAACTTCAAGAGCCGGCGAAACATCGACATTTTTGGGTAAGTACACCACCCGAGTCACGTCCACGAGCCGCGTGTGCCCAGCTCCCGTTGAACCGTGGCGCTCATTTTGGGGCTTTTTCAAAGCGCCAACTGGTGGTGTGACAGGCGGCTCAACGTGTGACACGGTGTCGGAGGAGATGCGCCAGGAGGAGGGAGGGAGGGGTGGCTCCACACGAGCTGGTCGAAGATAAACGTAGATGGAAGTTAGACTTTGCGTGCGGGCATTTACCGTGTGTTAACATTTCCTCTCATGCCGCCACAGAGACACGTCAGTCAGTCACCGCTGCCCCTCCAGCCACCACGGAGCCCCTGACACAAAGTCTTCTTTTTTTTCCGCCTCACCACTGGCAGTTAAGTGTAAGCACTTCTACGTGGAGGGTTGCCCCCTTTTGGCAGGATAATGGGAGGCACTTTTAATAAGGCGAGGGTCAGCTGAGCGGCCTCACTTTTAATTTCCTCCCAGGCTTCTGCTGTAATCACATTAAAGGCTGCCAGAGCCAAAACAGTCGGTGTGGTTTTAAGCGTCGCCCGCTGTGCAAATGGACGGTGAGTGGTGGCTGGTAATGATGCGAGCCAACTGTGCGTAATGACAATCACGGGATCCGTCGCCTTCGTTGTGGCCTGTTGGAGTGTGGTTCCAGTCTGGGTCTGTGGCTGCTCTGATATGCTGTCTACTGTGACACACGTCTGCTTTGCCCAAACTGCATCCGATTACCACTGTTGGGATTTGTGATGGCTCTAATGGCATTAACGTGCTGGCAGTTAAGGGGTTAATGGGGAAATGGTGCCCTCATCAGGTTTTTAAGATACTGAGTTGAAATGTTGTCATATATTTAAGACTTCACAGATATTCATTGTCGACTTTTTGGTGGCCGTTTGTATGGAGACCTGTATGAGGATCACTCAGAATTGTTAAACCATTACAGCAAATGCCTCAATCCATATTCCTCACATGCTAAGTAGCATTTGAGTCACACAGGCACACTTTCTAAAATGACCAGCTCACCCTACGACTCGTGTTCTCATGACATTCCTCATGTCTTGGCTAACTCCTGTGGGTAATTTGACCCCCTAGGCCGATACAAGACCATACAAGCCACATGCCGAGCTGTGACATCACAGGAAGGAGCAGGAAGTTGGCATTTCTTGCTGGAATACGCAGGCTGCTGCGGACGGATGTGACTTGATCTCCGTGTTGCTGGAACAATCGTCCACCACTGTCATCTGACGCCGTTGCCTTTGAGTTGACACATTTCATCTACTTGGGGAAATGTCTTGAAGACTACTTCTTTCATGTTTCATTTGATATGGAAGTAATTGAATGGCTTTTGTGGCAAAGTCTGAAGATCTATAAACCGTTAAAAGGTTTTCCTTTGCTTGGCAGTGGGATTAGTCGGACATGGATCCATTGATCCTCTTCAGACTGTTTGTTGTCAAAGCTTGGAAGTTTCTCCCGTGTGTAAACTGTTTAAGCTCAGCCACAGGTGGCCAACTCGAGCATTATAATGTGTCTGATCAATTATTCAGAGTGAAGATGTGGCATCAGGGATCAACTTGCTGCCTGTCTGACTGTAATCTACAGTAGCTCTGTCACAGACACTCGACCAAAGGCCACAGCAGGTCTTTGAGGTTTGTTAGCACATGGGCAGAAACAAGATTTTAGATTTTCAGTCTTGGCTAGTCAGCTTTTAAGGCATCCATATAAGAGAGGGCCAGCTTCTCTGTTCAGGGAATACTGCAGAGAGAAAGCTTCTTTTTTTTTTTTTAA
This sequence comes from Spondyliosoma cantharus, assembly GCA_900302685.1. Taxonomy (NCBI): domain Eukaryota; kingdom Metazoa; phylum Chordata; class Actinopteri; order Spariformes; family Sparidae; genus Spondyliosoma; species Spondyliosoma cantharus. Next base: position 16,124 of record OMLP01044451.1, read on the forward strand.
AGCTGTTGTCTTTTGTCCCAGTTCTGCATTGTTCACTCTGATATAGACTCAAATGCAGTGACTTAAACAGGACACCAGCTCGGTGTAGCTTGTCCCCCAGAGCTTCTATAGGACGAGACCCAGAAGTTTCCCTCTTTCCTTGGTTCATCATGACCATTTCTTGTTTGTTTCCGTACATAGATGCACGATTTGTAGTCAAGGAAGCTGGAGGAAACATGAGCCTTGGTATTGTCAAGCCAGTGAATGCAGCATTACCTCGATGGCATGCAGTATTTCTTGATATCAGCTGAAGATGATGTCACTCCTCTGCTTGTTTGGGGTTCAGATCAGCAGCTTCATTATAACTCTAATCTCAGTCTCACAAAATATGGCAGGGGCACCCAAAACATAAAATACTGCAGAGTTTGTTGCCACACAGGTGGATTAAAGCCCACACGCCTGGACAAGAAGCTTGTATGGTGTTTACTCATTGCCCCCGTTATCATTGTGAAACGAGTATGCATGGGCCCAATGCTTGTTCCTGCAATTAAACAAATGGATGTTGAAAAACACCTGATTAGTCTAATATGTGTTGGTCTCTTTCTGCCCGAGGTATTGTTTGCATAATCGATAATTGAGCAGCGCAATGTTGCTGAACTCTGTGCCAATGTTGGGCTGTGCACACCCTGACTTTCTGTGACTAGTACAATATTCGCATGATTGAATGCTTACACCAGTTGATACGACATTCAACCTCTGCTGTTGATGTTAAACAAGGACACAGGAACCATTTTAGACACCTGAGAGCTTTACTTAAATACTTGTTCTAATTTTTGCCTCCTAGACAAGTTCCTACCTCCCAAAAGTCCCTGCTCTTGAGCCGGTACTTTTTGATGGACCTGGCTATGGGGTTGAGTTTGCAGCACTGGTCAAATACGAACCGGGTGACTGCTTTTTTTGTTTTTTTGTTTTTTGTTTCTGTATACTATTTAGACAGTTTTGATTTGCAAAGTATTGACAATTATTGACAATTATGTGTTATATATAGCAGATGTGATTTTACTATAGAGCCCAATGGATACTCTATTTTTGAGACCAATGCCAATATCAATGTAGGGTAGTAAAACAATTCCAATATCAGTATATGTAGTAGAGGTGCCACAATTTGAATTATAAAATGAAAATCAATTTTTTTTCAATTTTTTTTCAAATCATTTTTGGCTTTATTAGTTTCTTCCCAATTGACGGGTGAAATATTATTACATTTTAAAGAAATTATTTAAATATGACCATATGGCCTTGGTGTAGTACATTCCCCCTAAAACTTTGGCGGCTATATTAGACTTGACACTGTAGTCTCTCCTTGTAAGTAATATGACAATGTAAATTGTGCATTGCAGTCTTATCGGGGAATGACACCAAAGATTTGTTGTTCTTTACAAATCAAGATTTGAGTCTGACAGCAGCATAGCTATTAGGGCTGACATAAAAGTAAGAAAATCAACAATTGAATTGAATCGGGACCTTTTAGAATTGAAAGTCATATCGAACAGTAACCCTTAATTTATAGGCTGATATACAAAAAAAATGCTTATGTATGTAACTGAGGCAGAATCTTTTACACTTTAACAATACACATAAACTTCAATAATTGTTAATTATTGGACAATATGCTTAAATACTGATATCGGCCAACTCCTCCTGGGCAACAGCACACATGTGCATATTAAGAGCTAATTATCAGTCCAGCACAGTGAGGGTATGAATCATAAAAGTACATATGTGACCAAATAAATTCATACAGAAGTCATGACAGTTACCACAATATTGACAGCAGTACCTATACTCTTTGTTACAAAGTTTTCAAGAATTTACTGTAACATTAACGATCAGCCAAGCGTAATGAATAAAAGTAGGAGCAATTGAGTCCGCGAGTTGTGGACGAATGATGACAGAATACACTGCAGACTGCAGGCTGAGGCAGTAATCTTATACACTGTCGTCGTAGCGACGCTGAACTAGCCGCACACACAACAACTGGGCTTGTGCTTGCCAGAAGGCAAATGAAAGACTATGAGACACAGAAAGAAGATTCAGTGGTCTGGTAGATTATCTTTTTGATCATCATGCTTCATGCTGTGTTTGGTGTGAGCTAAACATTGCACCTCAGCAGAACCAAATAATCTTTACCATGAATCCTGGAGGCAGCAGCATATTGTGGGGACAATTTTCTGCTCCAGACTTTGTGCGTGTAGAGGGTAGAATTTATGGGAGGACTTTGGTGGAGGAAAATTGGTTTTCATTCATCATTTGTTTTGACTGAGCTCGAGTACATTTAAGAATAAGTAACAGCTGCCAGACATGCAGAGCTGATGCAGACCTGTGAACATACTGTAGCTTCAAGGCTGTAAGTGCTGCCACATGTGTGAGCTGAATTAGGGATGAGCTGATGTGACATTTTCCTTTCCTGATTCTGATTCTGATACCTCAACAAATCATTTGGAATACAGTAACATGAGGCCAGTGATTGCTTTGGCTCTAAAAAGTCATTGACTAGATGTTGGCTGAATGAATAAAATGGATAGAGGTATCGCTGAATGTTTTGACAGTGGGAAAGAAACTGTGTTTAACACAAATCACTCACATTATGACCCATACTCACCACTTAAAGGAGCGCTGCACCCCTAATAGTATGGAGTGAGAGATTGAATGAATACTTAATCAGTTATTTTATGTTTTGTTTCATTTTAATGAAATTGTAACATGACCAAAAAGCATGGATCAACAAAAATTGGTAGATCTACAATTCCCTGATAAATTTGTATCATGCACAGTAGATTCTAGAGTTGCAACAATTTGTTAATTTGGTTTCAACCAGCTGTTTTGATATCAAATCAGTTGATTTGAGTAACTTTTTAGTTTTTGGATCTTGTATGTGAAATTGACTTTCAGGCAGAAATTTGGGCCACACCCTACTGCCATGTCTGAGGATGGCTCACAGCCAAATGTCAAGTTGCTGTTTGCTGGGGGAAAAAGGTGTGATGCGCTGGTCTGAGAAGATATGCTGCCAATCAGTTTGGTAGACTTGTAACTTTATCATTGCTGTCTTGGAGAGGCAGTCCAGCATGCTCCTTTAACCAGCGCTGACGCATCGATAAAGCCAAGTATGGAAATAGGTCCAGCTCTCTCTATCTGTCAGACAACCTGCGCAGACTAAAAAGAAAGCCCCTCTTGTATTTCTTGTCATTTTACAAAACATTTTTTCTCAATAAATTACTGTCATTTACTGGTAAATAAGTGTCGCACAACCGTTGCCATTTCAATTGTTCACTTCATTCATGTGAAATGCTACACTAAATTTATTGGAATTTTTCTTCTCTTTGGTTTCTGGCTAATCACCAATATGTCTTACTAAGCTTGCTGTCTTTAAATGCGGTCAACCTAGTCGGTAAGCTTTCAGTAGTTTAGGTTGCTGTCGTGGTTGGCAAATGTTGGCAGTTAACAATGAGAACAACTGTTAAGCCTGGCAACATGTAAATAGAGTAACTTAAAAAAAATGGTTAGAAGTCATTGCAGTTGTATTGTGTTGCTTTTGACCTGTAGCTTGAATGACAGAGACAGTCCTCAGGACAGTGGGATAGTGTTTGTCTTGAGCCATGCAAGTTGTCACAAAATAGCTTTCAGTGGACCCCTTTTTAAATGCTAGCACTAGTGCAGAGTGTGGTGTTACTCTTGTGCCTTTTTATAAAATGTTCAGTTCTCTTATGAGAGCATTGTGCACATTCTCAAACTACCGTCAGTCAGTGCAGGTTGGTTGTAGTCTCTGTCAGGGTCTGACAGGCATACAGCTGGAGCTGGCCACTTGGCACAGGATGTGATGCAGCAAACAGTACAACTGCAGCATTGGCCAGATTCTAGGTATTCAGAGTGTAGTGCATAGTAGTACAGTGTGATCTGTTACTAGAGGTGTGGAAATTTCTCTATTATGAAATGCATCGCGATGCAGACATAGAGGTTTCTGCATCAAGGCAGAGACGGAGCATAATCAAGAGTCTGCAGCTTATAGCAGCTTATATTGATTGTTGATTGTCCAGCCTCAGCTGGACTGTAGAGTTAGGTCTCAACATGTAGGAGGTATAGTGGAGGGAGGCAGAGATCATCTGCAAGCGATGAAAAACAATTATTTTAAATGAACAGCTTGGGGCTCATGTTGGATTCTATGAACTTGCTTGGAAGCACGAACTGGACAACACCCATGTTGAGCATGACTTCTGCCCCACAACAATTACTAATCACGTTAGCCATTTTCACCTGAAGCCAACGTCTGCAGCCATAAATAACAACTGTTGCAGCCAGCCCAGTTAATCAGCCAAGATCTGAGGAGGTGCTGTCAACTTTGCCTCAGAGTGGGGCGTGTGCAACAGAATCAATACATGCCTTATCCTGTGTGAAAACATTATTATTGTAGATTAACACAAAGATGTAAGGCACTGGAGATGGATGCATGTTTTGTTTTTGTAATGTTTATGTACTGTAAAGATGCAGCTTTTTTATTTTGTAGACTTATGTTGTCTGATTATTGGAAGGACTTTCTGAATAAAAGGGGAATTTAAATGATAAAAAAGTAGCCATGTGCAGTAATATAGATAATTGAGGGTGCCGTACACTGAGGTGCATTGAGAATTGTTTTGCATTCGAATCGTTGACAGCTGAATCGTAATCGAATCGTTAGGCCATTGAAGATTCACGCCTGGCTGTTACTGTCCTCTCTTTCACTTAGAATTGATGTTGCAGTGTTTTATGTACTGCTGCATAAAACTAAGCATTTGTGACTGTAGAATTCACTCACAGCATCATAATGTTTTTTGTATTGAGGCAGCTGGTAGTAATGACACATGGCTTCCTTTCATCATTCTGTCAGCCAAATACCTCATACAAGCAGACAAGCTGGAGAAAAGGGGAACTGAAGGACTAGATAAGAACTTAACCTCTGATTTCTAACCTTCAGTTTCACTTGGACACCCAGTTAACACTGCAGTACTGTTCTGTACTGTCAAGTCTGGCAGCATGCAAAGCAGGATAACTGGTTTAACGGTAATGACAGGAGCAGTGATGCTAGTAAAGCTCAAGCAGAGACAACAAAAGATCTCCATTTAACATGGGTTAGCACTGTGAAGTCTGCAGGCAGTTTGTATTGGATTATTGTCATGGTTTCCAAATGAATATGAAACATGGCTTTAGCTACCTGTTTAAACCCTATTTATAGTGTAACGTAAATAATCACACATGACTAATTGTGCTGTTGGTTTTGCAATGTAGTATTTGGAATACAAAGAAGTCTTTTGAAATCCTGTGAACTATTGACATCAACTTTCTCTTGAGCTGTCTGTCCATCATGTAGAGGAAATTAGGCAATAGTTGCTGATAATGTGTAGCGATAGCAGCACATTTTCCTGTTATTCATAATTTATGTGCATTCATTGATGAAAACAGTCAGTGCGTTTACATGACACTCAAGAAAACCGAATTACTGGCTTAGTCCGACTATGATCGGATTTTTAAGATGCATGTATACACCTTAGTCTGACTAAGGTCAGCCGGAGGTGGCTCTATAACCACTAGTTGAAATGGGTACAGCGCCACCTATCGTACCAGGGTGTGACATGCTTCGGCCCAATAATTAGCTTTTCTCACTGGCCTGTATACTCGGACAATTGCAGTTGTCCGTTTGAGTAGCATAGATGAACTATGGCCTTAATCCGACTAAACTGTGCATGTAAACGCACTGATTGTGTTGCATGTTTGTCATTCAGACGATCATAGGCAATAAATTGCTAACTACATTTTATTTTACTGGAAGTGTTATCTGGTGTCAAATTACTGCGGAGTGTTCTGACAGAATCTTGCCAAAAAATAGCGCTACACATTTTTACATTTTTTTCTTTTTTTCTTCACCTCAGTTATTTTGTTTGTTGCTGCAGTGTGTGTTGGTCAGCTGGAATTGTTTGTTACTACTGATGGTTGTTCAAATCTGTTAACAGATGTCCGTGATGGACAAATCCTTGTAACAGCCATGTTTTTAGAAGATTAATTACAGGATAACTGTATCGTATGCACATTAGATGGTCAGGTTACGGCACTGCCTACGCAATTGAGGTTCACCTTTTTCACTCTGCTAACCTCATGTTATTAACTTGTCATGTAGAAAATTTGATTTTGGATGTTTGTGAATTATTGTCAATTATTAATAGTTGAAGATAAGAATGTTCTAACCCCTCCCTCCTACATGGGTTTTGAAATGGTGAATAAAGTTATTTAAGGTGAAGTTGTCAACAGAAGCCAAAAGAGATAACACAATCATAAAATAACAGTTTTCAAGTACTCACATCTCAAATAGGAAAAAGTCAAACCTTTCCCACAACACTGACCTTGAGTTCTTGTTTTTAGCACCATGCTGATAGCTTTAACTTGCGTGCACTGTTTCCAAATCTTCACCCAAGGAAGAGCTGTATGAAGTAATAAGTCCAATCAGCATAGTCATCTGGCAGATTTGGGTTCACTTTGATTAGATAAGAGTCGTAATACGCTTGAGTCACACGGTAGCTGATTGAAGAGTTAATGGTTAGATGAGTTTATCTCCTGAATGGCCTGTTATCAGCTCTAAGGTGTCATTCTTCTGAAATAACAACATAGTCTGACTGATAAGGCCACATACTGCAGTGCATAGAGTCAACACATCATGCAATGTTTTTTTTTGTCTACTGTGATGTTTGCAAAAGGTTTGGAACATCAGATTATTAGAGTTATTAGTTAATTCTTTGATTTATCACTTTGTAAACAAAAATACCCAACTGCTCATTGATTATTGCTTCTTGAATTTAAATATGAGGATTTTGAAGATATCTTCTTTGGGTTTGGATTATTGTCTCCAAATTTGGTAGAGTAACAGCTTGAAGTAGTTAATCAAAAGAGGCAGTGGCATTTGACAGTTGTCTATATTCATTGTCAACAAATCAAAAATATCGACGAAACTTGCGGGAGCTAAGACAAGGTTAAATAAAATCAGTTGCCGCTAGAGCTGCACGGTATATCGTTTGAGCATCGCCATCGCGATGTACGTGTGCGCAATAGTCACATTGCAATGTAGGAGGCAAATGAACTCCTAATTTCAAGGGTACCTGACACACACTGTGCATCAAGAGGCTGCATGCACAGCAATCCGTCAATCACATTAGTTGTTATTCAGTGTGCCGAAGCAGACCACGCCCCTGCACGTGGAGTGAGTCCTGACGGTAACAATGAGCAACGAACAAGTGAGATTGCCGAAAACGAGTTGGCGCTAAAAAGAAAAGCAACGTCAGTTATGTGGAATTATTTCTGCTACAAGAAGGATGATATTGACCAAACACGTGTTCTGTGTCGACAGTGCCTTGCATCTGTTGCCACAACGAGAGGTAACACAACTAATTTGGTTGACCATTTACGTCGGTACCAAACCACTCAGTACGACGAATGCTTTAGGGCTGCTCTGATTTGATTTATTTATTTTAATATTGTTTTGTTAAAGCTTGTTTATTTATTTTCTACTATTTACAAAACAAGGAGTTGTGGACCACTCAGGAATCTGATGTAGAGCTGCTCTTTATTATTATTTTAAATCATTTTTGATAAAAAGAAAGATGTTTAGTTT
>OMLP01044452.1:8813-27706 GCA_900302685.1 Spondyliosoma cantharus
ACACACACACACACACACACACACACACACACACACACACACACAGCTATATACTCACTGGCATGCATTCGTACAGACACATTCGGGAGCACAGATTGCAGTGAAAGGTTTAAAAAGTGTCACTTCCTCGCTCACGCTTTTTTTTTCCAAGACAGTTTTGTTCGCAACCGTTTCCTTTTTTTCAAACTTCTCAAGATCAGTCGCTCGGATCAGAACCGTCTACATGTTTTGTTTTACTGGAACAACTTAATATCCTTCACATACGCAGGCACGTATACAAACAGGAGGCGTGCATCCCTATAGTCACACACACACACACACACACACACACACACACACACGCGCGCACACTTTTTAAATTAATCACATGCAAATGAAAAGCTGATAGAAGACTAACACGAGGCGAATTACAATAATAAGCAGAGCAAAGACGGCCAAAGAACGCGAAAGGGCGTTTTCATCTTACAACATCTCTCCATCATGCCGCAGTTCTTTGGATGCTTAGTTTTATATTCAAAGAAATTACTCATCCTATTGCGGGCGAGGAAATTGATTCGCTTTGTTGTGTGATTTCAAAACCACATCAGAGGAGAGAGAGAGAGATTGTTGTCATACGAGAAAACTGATTTTAATTTAGTTGGAAAACGCCATTAGAATCCCCACAAGTCATTTTTTTTTTTTGTCCAGCCTCAAACTGAATTCGGCGTGATGGATAGCTTGTTAAAGATGTAAGCAGAAGTTTTCGTATTGATTTCGGGCACTCTCCCCACCATGTACACTGTCACGCCGACAGAATTGCACAACCCCGTACGCTGCCTCATTTTAATATAGATGTATTACTAAACCAACATCAGGAACATAAAATAATGCGCTGTACCTCAAAGCACATAATGGGCTTTTCATCATCTCGAGACTAAACAGCTTCTCCCCGGCTAACCAGACCCTTCGTAAGTGTGTATGTATATTGTTCGTAATGCTGCCCTGCGTGAGACTTTATCTCCCGATTTGTATTGCCCTTCAAGCCGAGACAGCTTTGTTCGGGCCTTGACTGCGTTTCCCATGTGAGGAGCTTATCTCGGCTGTACTCTGCTACCCAGTCAGCGGCAACGCCAACATATAGACAACTCCTCAACAGATCTCTTGGCATGTTCCGGAAAAACACTGTAAACGCCAGGGAATCTTGTATCTGCTCAGTCATGACTGATACTATCAAACGGTTCCGCCTGTGCTGTAATTGATTTAACATTGGAGGGGTCTCTCTCTTGGCAGCACACGGGTCTATGCTCTTTCCTACAGCCCACCTATTTTCTCAGCCCTGCATTTTATTCTCCATATCCCTCTTGCCTCATTTGTCATCGATAAAAAAAAAAAAAGGGAATAGGCTGCAGATTATTTTTCAGAGATAGTCTCCCCTGACGTGCTGCTCCCCAGGCGGAGCGGCACGGTATCAGCTTGATTACAGCATTCAATTAGGTGAAAAACATTCTGAGCTGTCTTATATGTTGTTGAATACTGTCTGCACAGTGACAGATTTTTAGCGCTAGGTTTGCAGTGGGAGTTCATGCTAATTCCGTGTCACACTTTTGCCCTGAAACTGTTAAACAAATATCTGACTCTCCAGCCCCCTCAAAAAAATATTAATTAGCGACGCACAACTGAATCACTCGCTTTCTCACACAACCTTTGCACACATGTGAGCCAGTACTTGTATATTCGCTTAAGCAAGCACGATTGGGCTCCACTGATTTTTGAACATGGAGATCAGTTTACTCATCACGGGGAGTTGCCACGCAGCCTGTGAAGGCAGTTGTGTAACGTCTTCTCCGGCTCTGGAGGGAGCTTTCCAAAGTCTTAAAAACTGATTATGTCATACATTTGGTCTTGGAGGCTTCAACTTGGAGAGGAAAAGCCTGGGTTTTCAATCTGGAGTGCAGAGTTTAAAAGACATAAGGATTTACCTGTCAAGGTGGGCCTAATACTTGATGAAGTTGCATTATGTGAATTATAGGCTCTGGTGCTGTTGGATCTAAAAGTTAGACTGACTTTATGCAAGTACAAAGAACAACTAGTGTTACTGTATTATTATAGCAAAAGTGAAAGTCACCCTTATGAACAGTCCTAAAGGAAAACCAAAAAAGTATTGGTATTGAAGATGCAATACGTAAGAATCAGCCCCCTTGAATTCAGACTCTCAACAAAGTATAGCTTCTGTTAGCTTGTTAGCTCAGTTGTCCGTGCAGGTAGCCAGACCACCAGGGGATTGTTGGTGTTTATACTGCTAGCACAGGAGCTTTGGACCAGTGGGAAATGTTATTTTTTAAGGCCTGGGGCTAGATGGTTAGCATGCTAACTTATTTCTGCAAATTCTGTAGATCATTTTGGTTGATTTTTGAATAAATGTAGTTATTCATCAAAAGTAGAAGTATTCAGATGGACCCTTGTCAGCTTGGCCAACTATGGAATCAGTTTTTCAGCATTTGTTTGATTTTTAGAATCAGCACTATTTTTTTTTTTTAATCTGATTGTTGTTAAATGAATTATATTACATGCACTATTTATGGATCTGGTGCAGCATGCAATATGACTAAATTCTCAAATAAATGTAGCAGAGTAGAAAGTAAAAGGCAGTCCTCCATAATTTAGGTGAGTGGAAGCATAAAGTAGAGGACTACCTACCTAAAACTGTACCTTAAAACTGCACAAATAGGGTTTGCTACATGGCACTGAAACAGAACAAGCATGGTATCATCAGCATGGAGAGTAGTCAACGATAACCACCAGCCAATCAGGATTCAGATTGATTAACACCAATACTACTCTTGAACAAAGGGGGCTGCCAGTGAGAAACACATGCTGAAACCCAAAGTTTAAGACCTTGAATGGGGCTTCAGACGGGGCGCTTCCTCTTGGATCGGGAATTGACACTTAAAACTTGGCCCTACCGCTGTATCATATTAATATCCTTCAAGTGAATTAGCCTAAAAGTTTGTACTGTGTTGCCAATCCAAGAATGATGTCCTAGCAGGGCTATTAAAACACACCGGTGATAGGGAGAATCAAAGCCTTAATCTGACACCAGCTTGTACTTGTCACTTGAGCAGTTAAAAAGTGACCTCCTTCATTCAATTTAAAGCCTGGCTGACTCTTGCAACAAATGTGTCTTCGCGGGGACACGGCAGCACAGAAATGGGCCAATGTGTTTTAGAGGGCCGGGGCTTCACATCAAGGTGGCTACATTCATTCATCCATCCCCTCTGCGCCGAATAAATCTCTGTCACATCTGCCAGATTCATCCTTCACTGCGGCTTCACAGTTTGGGCAAAAGACATGTCGCTCCCTCTTTATTCCGTGCCAGCCATGGCACGTAACGGAGTGGAGGCAACCCCTGTCCCCCTCACTTATTCGTGTAAAAAAAAATACATATTTTCACAGTTAAAAAGCCCAATTAAGAATCAAGCACCTCACTTTTGACTTCATCGCTGATGACAGTAATACGAGGCGGGGGAGGGATATTGTGCTCAGGTGCCCGCAGAGCTGGAGATACACGTTAATAACGCTTTATTAAGCATCCTAATGGGGTTTACTAGAGAGCTTGGTAAAACATTAATAATAATATGAAAAACAGTCCAGACATGCTAGTTTGCTGCGAGACTAATGGGCCTTGACTTCAGGGGTTAGGTTCGCTAACTGTGTGGGCACACAGAGTGGAATCAGACACATTTTGTCTGTCGCTACAGACAACAGACGGCCCCTGGGTTTCTCTCTCCTGGCAGCAGCCAAACTTGCATTATGAATATAACCTGAGAAAAAAAAAAAGAAAGACGTTTTATTTTTTTGGTCTTTATGTATTGTCTCAGAAGATTAGTGGCAGTTACAGAGGGATGTTTGACGTCGGCACTTTTTCTAAATTAAGCATTGTGCTTCTTTCATAAGAGAGCTTATCCATCCATTATCTAACCACCTCCTTTCCTTAGAGACACGCTGCTGATGTCAAAATGTAATCGTATACCTTAATCAAGGTGAGTGTGTTACACAGCAAACAGAGAACAACAGTGTTTCAACAATAGCAATAGTGCAGCATGAGGCAATAACGCACAACACTTTAAAGGACCAGTATGTAGGATTTAGTGCCATCTAAACCGCATCCAACTGAATATCCCTCAACCTGTCCTCCGTTTCCAAGCTTGAAGGGGAACATGTGGTGAGGGCTGAAAGGCCCTTTAGTTTGTCCATTCTGGGCAACTATAGCAACACGGTGGTGCAATATATCAGACTCCGTAGAAAAGCAACCGCTCCATCTATAGATATAAAAGGCTCATTCCGAAGTCACAGAAACACAACAATGCATGTGATGGTACGTTTCTACCAACAGATCCCCCTAAATCCTACTTTAACCCCACTTCTGGTGGACTTAACACGGCATACATCATGAATCAGTCAGCTAACACAGGTTAGAGCAAAACACGTAGTTCGCTGAAAAGCTGGTCTGTAATGAACCGCATTCAAACGCACAAATATAATAGGCAATGTTTTTGACGTGTCTATATCCACATATTTTTTGTTTAATCTGTAACTTATTCAGGTGGGCAAATGACAGTGTTGGATCCCCTTGCAAATGTTTATGCATTATCCCTTACCGGATATGTTTATGTGCATCAAATCATTTATAGCCCTGCATTTGGAAATGGGAGGCTAGAGATCTTTGATAAGGACTGCCCAGTTGTTTCAACCAGTGGAAAAAATGCAGGTCGTTAAAGACTGTGCACTGAGCCATATTCATAATGTGGACCGGCACTCTGCATCGCCTAATGTTGTCATTTCACTTCAGATAATTTGTTTACCATTGGACGGCTCCTGCATTTCCACACACTCCAGCACTATTTTCCCCTCAGTGCTAACTGCCCCCAATTTCATCGCTCTTTGCCAATCAGGCCTGGAAATTACCGTTACGGACACACATCCAGCCCACTTCAGAGAAATAATCAGCATGCCGTCTGTGCAGCATGTGGCCACACAGCACCAAAGCTTAGCCCAGGATCATTATCAAAAACTATTACCCCTCTGGCCTGGGCATTTTATACCAGCAATTTAGAAGCACAGGAGGGCTTCAGACTATGGAGGAGTGGGTAAGTTAGTTATAGGTGTCGTAGTTTGGTAGGCAATGACAACGGCTTATTTTTTTAATGACTTTGCTGCTGGTGGTATATAAATGGACGAGGGAAACCATAGGGGGGAAGTGAGGGGGAGAGGTTTATTTTTATCATCGTCTAATCCACTGGCAACGTTGCCATAGGTGACAAATGCCAGGCGCTTTTCATAAAGGTGTGAATTTAGAGCTAAACTGAAGATAGTCTTATAGATCCTTCTGCAATGTCCAGCAGCACTGGAGACAAATGAAAAAGATCATGCATCCCACAGCTACCAGAAAAAAAAAAAAATGTTTCCTAAGCACATGACCAACCTTTTTTTTTTTCTGGCCTCTGTAAATTATTACTCAATGCGTGTAAAATAACTCCAGTGGTGTCTTTAATTCTCACTTGTAGATCTACATAATCACAAATCTCCAGCAGTATTGACCTAAATCTATTTCCTCTCCCAACTGAAACTCGCCTTGAGCAACGCACACCCTCCCCATCTCTTCGCCAGACCTCCTACTCCTCGGAGGCAGCGACGCACATCCTTGTCCTTCGTCACCAGACGCTGATTAGTCATCAGCCTACAGCTCCAGCATGCACACTCTCATTCTCACCATTGGTCTAATGGCTGTGATTTGTGCAATTTAATTATCTGCAGAATGCTTATGAAGTTGACATTGTCAGTGAAGCGTACTGTGATTCATCAATCCATTGAGAGGATAGAAACCACAGAAATAGGTTGCCTTTGGTCATAGACTCGCATCCATGTTTGGAAAAGTCTGTTTCAGCTTGGTGATAAATGTCTGAGAATGCGATGGAACAAATTTGACAAAGAAAGCAAGCCAGATTTCAGAGGTGTTAATGTAACATCACTGCAAGTGTGCGACATAAACTTGGCAGGAAACAGCCAATTAATTACCGATCGTATCCACTGAAAGACACACTTTGATCAGCTATCTTTCATAATCTAATTCATTCGCAATATTCACCCAGCATTTCTGATTGGACGGGATTGATTTACTGCCTTCAGTTTCATTAGGCAATTATCATTTATTGAAGTTTAACTCGTTAAAACCCTAACCCGGGATATTTCAAATGACATTCTTGAAGACGCAATGCATACATGCAGGTTCCGCTCAGCGCGCTGGATTAAATCAGTGAAACTCCATGAACGATACAGCATGTAGTTACTAAGAAAAGGAGGTCTGCGCCCACAGACAGCGCACAGAGGATGGTTTAAGTACAACACCTTTTCATAAACCGAGTCGTTCTGACAGAAATTGCCTTCAGTGTGTTCTGAAAAGAGAACATTACATGAGAGCATGGAGAAACAGCAGGAATGACAAGGCCTCAGATATTCGCTACAGCTCATTGCGGGGCAGCTCCGGGTGTTATTCATTGTAATAATGTGAACCTTCTTTCTCGTCGGATGCAGGAATTCTTCCGAGATCGTTCAACCCTGCTCTCACCGAGGTTTCGACACAAATTTGTGAAGCCCTATTTTTCTCAGAGCTGCTTTTGTTACACGGGCTACTTCATTAAAACAAAAATGTAATCCCTCAGATGCAGCTGGCAACGTTGCAACAATAGTTACCAATAATGAATATTTCATAAAGCTCTATCAGCCCATTAGAGGAGGCATGTATTACTATCAATCTGTCTTCCTCATCAAAATGTTCAAATCCTTTTTCCCTGCCTGTCCACTTGTAAAAACAAACACTGTATGCAGACTGATAACACGCCAAGCCTATCTGCGCTGTGATGGCTGCCATTATGAGCAGAATTTGTCTGTGGGAATGCAAATTCATGAAGCAGGGAAGATAAACATCAGTGCTGCCGGAAGACGTTGTATTTATGCCCTCTCTCACACTGTGCATTAGTGGAGCATGACAGTTGCCAAGGCATAATCAAGACGGATCGCCTCCAATGATGACTTCTAAAAATTACAAATGGCAACAGCGGGAAGGCCTCGCAGGCACTCGCTTTATCATCAGCTACACGGCCAGAAGTGAGATTTCATGGACATCAGAAAACTGGAGTATCAGGGGCCACAAACAGTTTATTAAATCTCTTTAGGCTCCATCTTTTCTGGCAGGTTGAATGCAGCCGGGTTCAGAGGTCATTGAGGCATCATGAGCTCGTTCCTACCCGCCTCAGAAATTCAGAGCAGTCAACAAACAAATCTGTTTCAACGTCCCCCTCAATGAATAAAGAGAGTGAGGGCTTTAATGAGGTGTAAAGGTCTCCGAGGTTGTAAGCCTCCAAGTAGCGTGAAATCAAACAATGCACACGTCTTCATCCTGGACGCATTCTGAAAAAGAATGTCCGACCACTGATTGTAATCACTGTTATACAGCAGAAACTCCTGTGGCTTGGTTTCCAAGGTAACTACAGTTCAAAGAAAAACAGTTCAAATATTCTGGTTAGCATAAATGTGACTGAACACAACATAACCCTCCTCCCCTGACTGGTATTGATTAAAAAAAAAAAAAAAAAAAAGTGTGGGGAAATGGAGCGAGTCGCTTTGGAAGCTGGACCACTTTTTTAGCGCACACGTTTGCATAATGGGAAGCAGGGACATAAAAGAGATGCAAATGAGCTGTGGAGGGAGATGGAGATAGAGAGGAGAAGAAGTTTGGGAGTTCAGATGGGGCCTGATTGGATGGGAAGGGTCCCTTCTGTTTCTCCACTCCGTCATTAGATCCTCTCTTTGTCAACTTTCACCACTTCATCGCCTCCTGCCTCTTCAGGGCCCCCGGCGACAGGAGTGTTTGTTTGAATGTTTGTTTGAAGAGTCCAAGGCCAGTCTTGCCATTCTTCGCTGACAAACACTTGAGTGCTTTTACCGCGTCTATAGATTCCAAGCAGCTTGATGATTTGCAAAGGGAATACATTGTTTGTGCAGGGGAGGGACCTTGAAGGGTGTTCAAAGTGAGCCTACATTGGGATTGATCATGTTCGTTAAGGGATGATGAGCATTTGAAACAGACTCAGGTGGCTGATTTGATGGATGCTGTGTGGAGAGGGCCCTAGTCCAATAGGGCATATCATATATTTTGAGGGAGAGTCCCATTTTTCTATTACATGATATGTCACAGGCACAGAAAGCCACATTAAGCTACCTTTTGTCCAGCCATAACTCATATTTTGTAGGGCTGACAAGATAAAAGTGTACCTTGACTTTCAAGACTCGAAGCATTTTTTTTTTCTCTCCCTTTGAGTGAGATTAAATCAAGAGGTAGATCAAAGCCCTTGGAAAATAAAGCCAAAAGGGATGTATCTGTGTGTCGGGGAAGGTTTAGGAAAGGTATCCAATCCACATAAAGGTTTTAACAAGTCGCTAACAAGTCTTCATGCTTTAGAAAAAATTCTGTAGTGGTCATTCAGGTCGGATTGTTGCCATTCTGGATACAAATAAAAGCTTTCAGCCTAATAGGTTTTGCATATTTTAGTAGTATCTCTTCATTTTGTTGTTCATCGCAAATAAGTCACAGAAACTGAAATAAAGAAATTATTACAGTAGACAACTCATGGAAGGGTGATATGGGGGGCATGAGGCTCCATAAATAGGCCCCGATCTCAGTGATGTTTTGCCCAAAGATGAGGTCCCTCCCTCACAGAGCAACAGTGACGGCACTTTGAGTTGTTTACCTTCTTCCAGCGTTCGACTGGAATGCACGTCGCATCTGTCAAGATTTCCCTCGCAAAGACGTGTTGTATTTTTGTCTCCCGCTCTATACAGCGTATGCTGCGGGAATCAGGCGTCACCATTTTGTTCTTTGTGAAGGAAATATTCAGGTATACAAGATAACATGTTACGTCTCTGCCAGCGCTGGCTGGATCAACAAAGAGGTGTGTGGGATGGGGGGAGGAAATATAGGCTCTGCGGGTTGTTGACTGGCAGATATATGGATGGATGGATGGATGGATGGATGGATGGATGGATGGATGGATAGATAGATAGATAGATAGATAGATAGATAGATAGATAGATAGATAGATAGATAGATAGATAGATAGATAGATAGATAGATAGAAACTATTAAACATTTTGCAAAACTGCATATTCCCCTCTGAGATGGCTTAATTCAACATTAAACAGTTTCCCATTTCCTGTTGAGCTCAGTGGATTAGAGTAGAAAGAATGGTTGAATGATAGAGACAGAGGGATAAGAGCCCTGCTACTACCATCTCTCAAGAGACAGAGCAGCTAATGCTCACATGTCTTCGCTTGGGATGGATTTATTATTATCCACTTTTAGTGATTAATGGTCTTATAATTATCTGCGATGAAATATATCAACATACTTGCATGGCTTCTCACAGTCGACTTCAGTGATTATAATGAAAACACCATGAGGATGAGGGGATGAGCAGTGTGTCAGTGATAGCACATCAGAGCTTATCCATTAGGGAAGTAAACAGGGTATTTTTCATAAAAAATAAAAAAAAATAAATAAATAAAAAAAACACGGTTGTCTTAGAAACACTTACTGCGATGTGGATGAAGTTCAAGGAATAACTTACGTAATTATGTTACTTTTCAAACAAACAAAACACGTATGTATCGTATCCTGGATTTTGACAATAGGCAAGCAGGAATCAAGATGGTCTACTTGAAAAAGGAATGCAGTCTCATTAAAAGAGATGCTCTCACTGAGCTTCCTCTGTCTCATAAAATCCCCATTCGACACCCTCCAGACAGTGGAGACATCCATTTTCCTCTCATCGTCTTCAACAATTTGCTTCCCTTGGAGACAGCCGCATCTCATTCTTCTTCACTGGCTGCTGTGACATTGAAAGAGACCCCTAATCAAAACATTTGTCTTTCTTTCAGGCTGCGCTCAGACCGGTGAATGAGAGCTGACACCGGAGGGAGATATATTTGTACCAATCAGGGCCTCATCTCCGTGTCACCACCGGGCGAGTGTTTTATCTCGACAGGGCACTGATGAATCCACCACTTAGCCTTGATTTGGAGGAGCGGCTCGCCACTGCCAAAGTGCCAGGTTATATCACAACGTCAGCGGCTCAGCCACGGCCATTACAGGCAACACAGGCATCTGCCTTTACCATGAATGCTCATAAATGTTGCAGTAATGATCCTTGTCTTCTCTTTTGTCAAGTGAGCTGTAATTACAATTCTATGTTCTATTGAATGGAACTTTTCTTTTTCTTTTGATGTGTTATGTGAATGTCATGTGTCAATACTTTGTTACCTGATCTCTTAATGTATTTTATCTTGTAAATGTGGCACTGAATGAGTGAAAGGAGATGTCTTAACACCATTTCTCAGGTGGTTCTAAGCCACAGCCGTGCTACCACATTTATTCAGTCTCTTAAAAAGCCCTTTGCTCAAAGCTCTAATGTGCTGAAAAGATAATAGGCTGCAAAAACAGTTTTCTGAGATAGTTAACGACTCAGTAGAAGGCTACTGATCTTCTGTGTCACTTTTAAAAGGGGGCTGTTTCAAAGGAAAGCCTTTAGATGTTGGACCTCAGAATCCATATTTCCCCCTCATACCATGTGGCATCCCTGCCTTGTTCACATTCCAAAACAACTCCACAAGCAGTAAGCCATCTGAGATCTGGTTTTCTGATAGATCACTGTCACCACCCTCTAAAAATAACAGGCCTCTAATGACAGCATCCATTGTACCATTAGAGAGTATTTAACCCTCTGTCTGGTTAGCGGCTTGATAGCTGTCAGCGGTTCTACATATAAACGCAGGTGATGAGGATGAGTGTAATACACTTTGGATTTTACCAAAATGCATGTTCATGGCTGCAAGTGCTTTCCGCTACATTAGTGGGAAAAAAGCTTTTTGGAAAAGTGGAGAAAGAGTGTGTGTGTGTGTGTGTGTGTGTAGAGAGAGAGATGAGAGGCAGGTACCCACGAGCTACAGTACCTGTCAGACAGAGTGGAATGTTGTTACAAGACAAGGAATGGAGGCTTTATCAAGGTGTGCAGGACACCACTGACATGAGATAAGAGGCCTGAGTCGGAACTACATTATGCCACACCTTCACTAAGAGGACTCTGTCAAGACAGGAGTAAAGAGATCCATTTCAGTGAGGGAGCCACCATAATACTTGACTGCAGAAAGCCATTACCTTTCAAGTATACACTCTACCTTTAAGTGCATATAAGGCAATAAGCAGACACTCTATCCTGTAATTTCATTTGGATTCCCAAAGCCTTTCTTTGAAATCGGGCCCCTTAAATGGACAAAAAACATTATTTCCAGAAAGCTGTAGGCAATGTCTTTAAAGTAGCGAAAAAAGGGTGCAGCTATATATTGTGTTTGGAATGGAAATTCAGCTTTTAGAAGAGGTGTGGTTTACAGTGAGAACACCAGACCGGATGATTGTCTGCGAAGTCGGCGCGCCGCGGATGGCACTTCGGTTAGGGGCTCAACAGTGCGTCCTCGAGCGTCCTCTACCAGTCTATGCGGTTCTCCAGCAATACATCACCGAGCTCTGAACGGGACCACAAAACATCTGCCCTCGGACCCGCTTTCCACACTGTCACCTCGCACACAACACCCTTTCACCGGAAATCTCTCAATCAAAGCTTCATTTGCATTTCAAAGTAGCACTTTACAGCCATGGAGAGGACATAAAATCACACCTGCCTTCAAATAAATAAATGGGAATTCAAAACGGTGTAAAAAATGATATAAAAGCAAGAGCTGGCAGAAAACTAAGCTTGTCATATTTTATGTCATTTACAGTACATTAGCAAATGCCATAAAAGTGCACAGCTGTGCGAGATGCACTAGTCGTAGGATTTAGAGGACTTAAGGCAGTAATATAAATGGGAGGGTAATGATAGGAAAAGGTTTGGCAGGAACTCTGTGGGCAAAAAGCCTAAAAACTAATTGAAAATGCTCCCTTTTACTTTTTTTGCATTTCCTCTTTGGAGTCGCGTAACATTCTAAACTGATCAATTTGTTATAAGAGCTGTTTATCGAACTACTTTATGTAAATGGAAATAAATACACCTGACTCAAGATGAGTTTTTTGTTTTTTTTTTCTTCCTCAAGGCCCTTCACCTCACTCAAATACATTTTCATGAAATAGTACACCTTCACCAGACGCTTTAAATCTTCCCCGTTCCAAATAAAAAGGGAGCCTTTCTCATTCATTAACTTAAATTGAATAAATTTTCAAAGGTGGTTCCAAAAGCAGTTCTGTGAAGCACTACTTTTAAACCGTTATCTGTCCTTGAATTTGTGTCTATCACCACCAGCGTCACCAGCATTGGGCAGACCGTCGGCGTCGCTCCTATTGGTCATTGTTCAGAGACCTAGTGAGCAAGTACAGGAGCCCCTAGTCTTCAGTGGATCACAGAAGTGGTTTGACTCAGGTACCTCTCATCTCAGGTTACTGTCTCTCAGCGCCCCTGGCCTCCCCCGGGGCGCTTTGCCACATCCAACTCAGCATCCTGGTTACTAGACTGTGAAGCCTGAAGAAAGCCTTTTTTCCAAGACTACTTGCTCTCCTTTCTTTCACACCTCTTGAACTTTCTTTTGCCGAAGGCACCGCCTGGGGCCATAATTCAGCTCCTGATAGGGGAAGAGCTTTGAACCCCCACACTCCTCCCACTCCTTTCTCGTTTTTCTAATTTAAATATCAGCTTTTCTCTTGCCAATTTTCATTTCTCTGTGCAGGTGAAACACTCGGAGAAACGCAGCTTAACCTTTTATTTAGATTTTTCTTTCATTGAAATAAAGATAAAAATTCAACCAGGCGGCACTGCTCCGTACAACTTTGCTCCCTGCACACTTCTAACTCACCTGGAAGTCAGTTTGACTAATGACTGTGACAAGGTTTTGCAACAGGGCGCTCCCACTTCGAAGAGTTTACTGAGGGAGCTGAGCTGTTTGAGAGCGCGGGTCAGACGTTGTTGGATCACTTAAAGAAAGTCCGGCGACCAACTTCCACTGGTTCAACGAGCAGTGATGGAGAGTGTGAGCGAATGGTTCCTTTCACACTTTATATCTCATTAACATTGGAGGAAATAAGTCGGGTTACTGCCAACGCCTCTTACTCACAGTTTAGCTCTGCTAGAAAAAGGCATGGCATACAAGAGAGAGAAAGAGAAAGAGAGAGAAGACTGAATTACTACTATGGGTTTTAGAGTGAAAATACATCCTTGACTGCCTTTGCCTTATGGAGAGCTCATTGGGAATATAGACCGTTACAGCCAGAATGCCAAGCATGAAAAGCAGTCATAAAAAAACTGTGCCATCTACTGTCGAGGCCTCTCCAGGGACCGGCTATACCTCATTATATCAAACGATCTTCCATTTAAACCTGTTCATAATCCAGGGGGTAGGTCCTCACCCCCTCTCCACTTAGTGTGCGCGGCCACCGGGTTGCAGAAGCGTATCTTAAACCGCTCTAAGTCACGATAACTAAACCAATTAAAGGGCCCTCTCAGCACAAAGCAGTCACGGGCCTCTGCTGTTTTTACCGGGCACTTACAGGCACTTCAGCACTTGCTTTTTGCCTGGTCACTGAACTGCCTCATGTAGTTACCCTTGGCTATTACCTTTGGCTGCCATTGGCGAGGTTGTCAGAGCCTTTGTCCTGCTGCCGGGCAGGACGCCAGTTGCAAGCTGGAAAACTCTGCACGGCTCCCACACACACAAGCATACAGGCACTATCAGGTGTACACACAAACATACATATAAATATGGACATGCCCGCATATAGAAATGGAGTGCCACTTTTTGTAGACACTAATGGAGATAATGTCGCTATTGAAGGTCAGGTCAGGGGAGATTAGAGTGGCTGCCCCACACTGACAGTCTGACCTTTAGTAAGCAAGTCCTCACAGTGTGGCTTCTCTCCTGTTGCCTTGCATGGTGTCTGTGGCAATGCCTTACAGACAAAGCCAACAGGCTTGAACTCTATGATTGCGAGCATTAGATATATGATCTAATAGCTACTCTCAAGGCTTTTTAAACAGTCAGCATTCAGCACCGGAATCTACAACCTGATATTTCTTGTAAAATCAGAAAGCACCACCGTGGGAGGGATGAACTTTTTGGATGACAATAGTTATAGGCCTTAATATTCAGCCTGCACATGAAGCTGTAAAGGTGCACAGGTACCTTACCTGCTATTTGAAAAGGGCTATAAATGGACAAGTGGCATGGGAAGGTGAGGCTGCCAGTCCATTTCATTTAGCGAGTTTGTTGCAATCAGTTGGATTGAGCTAAACTGGCGATGATGCCCTTTGGGATGACAAACATCAGATTCTGTTATGCCACTCCAGGCAGTGCCTCTGTGTGTGTGTGTGTGTGTGTGTGTGTGTGTGTGTGTGTGTATATTTGTGTCAGTGCTACCCTTCAGGTGTGAATGAAGACGAGTGGAGATACGACTCGCAAGCAGTTTTAGACCCTCCAGGATGACAACTCTCTCCCGCACCTGGCTGCAGAGGAGCAATTAACATGTCACAACCTGAACCTTCTGTCCTGAGCCTTCCTCCAGATCCGCCTGACTCTCTGTGTCTCAATTTATTTCTCTCTGTCTCTCTTTTTGAAGCCCAACCCTTTCACTGCTTTTTTTTCTCCCCACTGCCGCCACATGCACCCCACAGATGACTGAATACAACTGAATGCGGAGGTTTGACAGCAGGTGTCATAACAGTTCCCAATTAAAAGAACAGATGTGTGGTCAACCAAAGACTGTAAAACCAAAACGTGTGGTGTGATAACCCATTTTCAGTAGCGAGCACGCATTGTAAAATAACGTACCCCTATCTGCGGATTAACAGTGTCTCACATGTGTATGGTAAAGTTCTCAAAAAACATTTTAGCACTGTGCAATTTGCTACCGAATTGCAAATTGCTTCTGCCAAAGTCCTGGTAAATACATAGCGAATTTATGAACCAAAGGCTGAGAGTTTGCCTGATAGGAAAGTGCTATATACAGTATAAGTGGGGATTCAGACTGAAATGAGCGGTGTGCATTAACATATATCCCTTGCAGTGACACCATTATTACCACTTTGTTCTTTTATACCCACATTTAACCTTGGGTGAAATAGTGCTGAATATGAATAATAGGTTGCAGGTCCTAACCCTGCGTGCCGGTGTTGCCTTGCTTTATAAATACCTTCAAATACATTACCAGGGTAGAACAGTATGCATAATGCCTCTCCATTAATTTGCAGGTGCATATTTTTTAGGAATAATTATCGCCAGTATCCCCGCAATCTCTGAGGTAATGAAGTCGTCGTGCAGGGAAAGTGCAGGGAGAGGGATGAGAGGGACGCGATGTGCCAGAATAATGTGGGGCTGGAGCCAGTGGAAAACAGATCTGTGGAGAGGGTGATAATTTGAGAAAAGGCGCTTTCTATGATTCTTAAAAAGAGCACTATTTATAGGAGCCGCCCTCAACTAAGTTCCACTCTGATTGAAAATAACTGCGAGTCGAGAAAAAGATTTGTGCCCAGGAGAATCCGTCCTCTTGACTACCCAGTCGCATGCGAGTGTGGTATAATCTAAGCAGCCCATAAAAAAAGGGAGAACAACAACCTATTGTATGAGAACGTGTTTCTGTTGGGCTGCCACAGCATGGGTTCTTCTACAGCTGTTGGAATTACGTGCCTAATGATGCACCAAATGTCACCATGTTTTCAGTATTAAGCCTGTTGCAGATGTATTCATTGATCAGTATTAATCTTATAAGCCATGTTTTATGTGTGCGTGCACTCGCGAGAACCCACACACAAAGCATCTATGTATGTGGACGTGCACATAATTTGAAGCTGTTTGATATTTTTCAACTCAAACTGGTCGTCAGATGTAAACATTTGTTTATCAAACACTGGGATGGCACTCATTACAGTGCATCAACCACAAAGGCCTGACTAGTCCCCGTTTGTACTCACTCATGGACACCAGCCGACCAAATACGGCTGATTTTCACCCTTTTCATCAAGAACAATGTGTTGTTCCGAGAGAAATTAACAAAAAATGTTAAAAAGGCAATGTAATCTTGCAATGTTGAAAAAAATAAGATAAAAAAACTTTGGTCTGGATCCGCACCAAAAGTTAATGGGGTCTATTCTGGGCCAAGACACATCCTTCATCCAAGTTTCGTGAAAACCAAGCAACCAACCAATCAAGCAACCAATTAAGCAACCAGCCAACAAACAACAAACCACTAAATCAATCAGCCAATCAACCAACCAACCAACCAACCAACCAATCAAGCAACCAGCCAACAAACAAACCAACCAGTTAATCAATCAGCCAAGCAAGCAAGCAAGCAATCAAGCAAACAATCAATCAACCGGCCAACAAACAAACCAACCAGCCAATCAATCAGCCAAGCAAGCAAGCAACCAGCCAACCACCCAGCAAACCAACCAAAAATATAGACATGGGTCAAAGACATAACCTCGTTGGCAGGGGTAATCAGTACAGTTAAAAGAAAAGTTTAATATGATTGAAATCCAACTAACTTGATGTGTCATCAGTGTATGAAGAGACTTTGAATGAAATATTCCTTAAATGATGATCTTGTGTGAGTTAATCACATGAAGTCACAGCGACCAGATCGTTCTGATGGCAATGTAAAGCTCTGTGATAACTGATACAGATTTTTTTTAGGTGGTTAAAATTCGCTTTGCTGCGCTGATCGGCAATTACGGTAGGGAACAGACCGACTACAGATATGTACTTTATATGACCCCACTTCAAAAAACCTGAACTATCACTTTAAGACAGAAGCAAATCTCGAGAAGTATACGAGTTGAGTGCCCGTGTGAATCAGATTAGCATGGGCAGGCCAGACAGGAAGCTATGGCACAGCCGCTGTTTCTTGAAGCCAGTGTTTTTTGAGGGGAACCATGCTAACTCGATCATTGGTACGATTCCATCTACAACACAGAGCACAGAGCATGCATATGAGCAGAGAGGGCAGATGTGAGGTTTACAATTGTTATCCTGCACAGCAAGGACAGATATCCCACTTCGGCTTAGCTAATGGCTGTTTGTATTCATTCTCACAGTTAGCTCTAAGAGATAGAAAATGATTTATTTGTATTTTTCATCTGTATGGTGGCACTATCAACCGCTGATGTTGATGTCCCTCTGGAAATGTTGATCGAATAGCCTTCTAACCCGCAGTATATCTGCCAACTGCCTCATCTGTGGGCAGCATGCATCAAAACCGGGCCTGACATGATGTGACTTTTCATCTGCGGGCTTTGGAGTCACATAGGTATAGATTATGTCTTCTCCCTCTTTCTCTCTTCTGTCTGTCGGATTCGCCCTCTGTCGCTCTCTTTCTCCAGGCCCGGAGCATATAATTTGTCATCTGGAGAAATTGCTCCGCTCTCTCTCGCCATCATGGCGGAGCATATTTTTGTGATCTCCAGGATCAAGGGGTTTTTGAATAAAAAGACTCCATATCATCCAGTGACCCTTGCTTCACGCTGCAAGGCTCCTAATGAGCCCTCAGCAAATGGGCTGATTTTTTTCTTGTCTGTGCCAATTGAGCTGTGACCCGGCTAAGGCCTTGCAAATCAAAGACATCTTGAATCTACTCATTATTTACTTGTGACAGCTAGCAGAGAAACATGATTAAAGTGAGCCAAATGAAATAGAGGGGATAGAAGAAACGGCGCCGTCGAGATATGTGCGCCGATTTTTATCCGATATTTGCTTTGCACTTCAGCACTGCTGAAGGTCATAGCTGCCAATTAAACGGAAGAAAGGCAAACAGAGGCTGTTTATCACACAATTTTTATATTTAGTGAAGCTTTGCCCGTAAAAAAACCCAAAACAACGCAAAACACTCATTAAGGTGTTCTTGCAATTAATTATGCCATCGTAGTGTCGCCATAGCATGTTGTGTGATAGGTAGAGAGTGATTGTTTCCCTGTATGCCTGTGAGGGACACGAAAAACATGACTTAGCCGGGTCTTCGGGACCATCAATCAGTGCTAGGTGTGCGCATGTCCGAAAGCTTTAATATCTCTGAGAGTCACTTTGTCTGGATGTCACCGCACCGTGTCACATTGCTAAAGAACACTCGAGAAGGTTAGCTCACTTGACATGCTTCTCATATTCATCATGTTCTGTTCAGGAAAGTCATTCCCTTATCAAAAGGTTGAACACATGAGTCACTGACAGACATGTTGTGAATTATAAACTCACAAACACGACTCTCAACATGCTGTTTTACAAAGAGAGTTGTTTCTGAGCCAGTGGAACAAAGACAATTAGAAAATACCAAGCCAAATATTGCTCCAATCAGTGATATTCTATGTTAAGAAAGCTCCCAGATGAACAAAAACAAAAAGACAGAAAAAGAAACTGAAATGTGCGCTGGTTCAGTGCTCAGCACCGCCAGAAGAAGAAAGCTGACAGTAGATTCTGTGTTATCAAAGCTCCGTTGCTCGAGCATATGTTGGCACAGACAAACATACATGCCAGACACAATTTAGCCATTAGAGGAGGCTTTTAGATGTCAAGGCAACACATCCTAAAGGAAGAGATGGAACAGGCCTTCAGGGAACTGCGAGGGAGAGAGAGAGAGAGAGAGAGAGAGAGAGAGACTGGATCTAGCTTGTCCCCACCAATGTGGAGAGGGCTTAATTAGGGCCCGGGCATTTCATTAAGGCAGCCATTAAAGTCAGCTTCGTTTAGTACAACACTGGCATGCCACAGTGGGACACTTGAGCCATCACACACACACACACACACACACACACACACACACACACACATGCATC
>OMLP01044452.1:27726-43961 GCA_900302685.1 Spondyliosoma cantharus
TTGCTCTCCCAAAAACACACACACACACACACACACACACACACACACACACACACACACACACACATGCATCCATGGCAGTGTTCATCCAGTGGATCTGAACAATATGCAGTGAGGCAAATTCCGTACACTGTAATTAATCGGAAGTCTCCCATCCCCCACCCCGGTGGGTGGAGCATACATATTGTACCCTCTATCCGCTTTGCTCACACTCACAGGGACCATCCATCATTTTGCCTTAATGTGTTTAGTTGCACCACGTGAGGACAAGGGATTTTGAATGAAATCATAAAGGACACTTAGATTGCCATTACATGGAAGAAGGGATCCCATGTATCACACCCCAGTGTATGTTCATTTCCAGGAAATGACTTGGGCCTTATGCTGTAATAAATGGTTGATCTCTCCCTCCATCTCCTCGCTTCCACCTCGCGAGCGCATACAAAAGAGGGAGATGATACTCGTCAGTAATGCTGTAACTGTATTATGTTGCTGATTGGGATACATTTCATACGGAAAACCTCCCTAATCATAAACAAAACGTATTTTGTTCCTATTTCAGAAATTCATAATCCTCACTAAATGCAAGAGGAAAAAAAATGGTGTTCAATGTTATTCTGCTTAGTGTCAGTTTCAGCTGAGCCATCGACTCGCTCTCTGCCAGGCTGCTTTCCATTCTTTCCAGTCAACTGATCTCTAAACCATTTGTTAGACTCTGCATGCAGGCGGTGCGCGAGTCATCCCATGAAGGAATTGGAGAGATGTGAAGACGGCAAAAAAGAAAAAAAAGAGGAAATAAAAGTGAGTGAGAGTGAGAGATAAACTCATCTCTGATCTTAAGTGACAATTTGACTTGGCATTTTGCCAGGAGAACGCCATACTGATGAAAGAGTGCATAAATAAAGGATGCAGAGAAGATGTCAGCCAGCTACAGGAGAGTGGAAGAGGCAGGGAGGGGGAGAGAGGGGAGGAGATGCAGAGAGGGAGAGTGAACCGTTTGGACACTTCTGGCTAGATTCCCTCGCCCATTACAGAGTCTGGATCTGACTTCACATGTCATTAGAGGCAGTGTAAATCAGCAATTAGGTGCACAAATGAAGAAATGTCAGCTATTACCTGGAGCACAACAGGCCGACAGACCTCGCCACGGAGCATTCCAGCACAGCCAGGATTCCTCGTCTCACTGCCAGCCAGCCAACTACCCACACACACACACACACACACACACACACACACACGCACACACGCACTCACGGGTCTCCGCTCACAGTTTAATTGAGCAGTTCCTGACTGGTTTTGGCAAGAGGATGGCACTGAACTGCGTGGCTCAATTAGACATGTTGTTGTAGTTCACGGTAAGTATGACAACTGGCCCCCGTGGAATGGCTACAGTTTCGTCTCTTTGGTAAAGGCATGAAACTACACATACTAGTAACACGAAGGCAAAAGGGTAAAAAGAGGTGTTTGCTTTGTGCCTGGATACCGGTCTTGGATGAAAGCTAACGACTGGCTCACACACAGATAGGTGCAATGAAAGTGTTTGAGTGCTTGGAGGGTGCAGTGAGAAAAATCTCTACCCGCTGTCTGTATTCAACCCCCTCCAATTCTTCTTCAGTCTACCTATAGAGGTAATGTTTTTAACCCTGTGAAACGAAACACATGGACAAATCCAAGCACTTTTTTTTTTCTATCTGCTTATTCCCCATGAAGGTCACAGGGAGCTGATGCCCATCCCAGCATGTATTGGATGAAAGGCTGGTTGAAGAACCCCGGACGGCTTGTCAGTCTATGGCAGGGTTAAAGTGTAAACACACAAATGCACTGACATAGACAATTTAAAGTTTCCAGTGCGGACTTTTGGGAGAAGAAGTTGCGCCCACATAAGGGAAACAACGTTAAGCCAAAACTTACTGTAAATCAGGACTCTTTTAAATGTTTCACCCCCTAGTGTTTCCAGATGGTATTATGGTTGGGGGATTAACTGGATCATTTCTGTTTTTTTTTTTCTCAGAGTAGCAACTACAGGCAATACAGAACAAAACACGACCTATACATTCTTAATGAAGACGTGAAAGCAGATGGCCAGTAATCGTTCGTCGAGAACCAATCTAAACACTGATCGTGTCAATACTCAGCCGTTACGTTGTTCCATCAACATTTACTTCATCATGATATGTTAAAGAAAGTTGAACCACACAGCCTCCATGCCACCTAACACAGCAACATTGCTCATTGAGCTCATTTGCAAACATTTTCCATCTCTGCATTGTGATGTGCTGAGAGCTAAATCCTTTAACACATCCCTGCAACCGTCACCAGTTCTTTTTTTAGGTAGGTTTAGTTTCAAGGCTGGCCTTAATGTGGGGAGGCCTATAATGTGGAGGGACAGAACAGAGACGGGAGGAAACTTGCAGTGTTGGAAAAAAAAAAAGCAGGCCACTTTGCAGCACTGTCAACAGAGTTGTCCTAATTATGCAGCCACCCAAACAGAGGCCTCTCTAATCCGCAGGCACACTGGCCTGTCAGATTTTCTGTGAAGATCAAGAACACGCGCGCACACACACCCCCACACGGCAACTGCCTCTGCACACTCACCTCGCGCCCTAAGCCAGCGAAGGCATAACTTTACGCCATTGAGGGAAATTTACACAAGTGTGATAAAATCGAACATGAGCACACAGTGCCCTAGATTTACTCCATGTCCATGTGTTGGCTTGCCAGTGTGAAGGATAGGATGCTGTGACCTGGGGAGATGGAAGCGTCAGACTTCCATCTCGGAGCGCTATCCTCCAGGGATGTGTTTACTCTAATGCAAGTTATTAAAGCAAACAGCTGCATTAGCCACGGGGAACCTTTTGTGTGAGTGTGCGCTCCGCATGTTTGGGTGTGGGGAGTGCTGAAATACAGTAGTGACATAAACATTCAGTGTTGACGGAGGCAGATATTGCAAGCAATATTCTGCCCTTTTTCCGTGACCTCTGTCTGCTCGCTGTGTTTGCAGATGCTTTTTGAATCAGCCCACAGCCTCCTTGATGATTTGCCTGGTAATTAGATATATTCCCAGTGTTCTGTGCTAGCGCTAAATGTCATTATACACCTCATATAGCTTCTTCCTTTGAGCTAGGTAACACATTTTAATGAATGCCTTGTTTTTTTTTTTTTTTTTTATTCCCACAGAAACCTCAAACAACTACGAAACCTGCTTTTAAAACACACGGCACACACGCCTCCTGTTGACATCGCAGCCCCTGGTGCAAACTGACATTTAAAGTGCATCATGGGGTCATTTTAGCTCCTGCATAAGGCAAATCAAATTGACACCAATTCATTCCAATTGCAGGTCACGGGTGCAGCCGTCTAACGTGGAGGAGTGTGACTTGCAGATATGTTAAACACTATCATTGATAGAGTGGTGCTGTGTTGGCCTGAGTTGACCAGTTGGCAGGAGGGCTGATCCAGTACACCCGAGGGGGGAGAAAAATAAATTAGCTCTAACTTATTCTGCTCTTTGGATGGCCTTCAGTCTGAATTTGAGTAACTCTGCCACATTTCTTTTTGGCCCTCCGTGATTTTGTGTGTATGTGTGTGTGTGTGTGTGTGTTGTCCTGTTTCTGTTAGATGGCGTCATGGGTTAGGGAGGCGAGGCTGAGGGGAAAAAAATGAATAGCTTGTTGACTGGGTGTCTGTGGTTCCTGTCTCTCCCTCTGACATAGGAGACTCTTCCCGTTCAAGGTAAAAGAAAAACTGGAAGGGGACTGAAGATCCTGGAGATGTTTGGAAGGATGAGGTTAGAAAACAGCCATGATGCTGGAGGCAGCAGCTCCCTGCATAGAGATGCGTTTTTTTCTTTTTACCGCCTGAGCCTGGCAGTGAGTCTACACCGCAGCCCATGAACGCATGACAGGCGCGGTATACAAAAAAAAAAAAACAGCCCCAGCTCCCGGATGGAATAGGAGGAGATGCCTTATGAGTCCTGTTATGAAAGGTGTGGAATGATTTCCCCAAAATAAAATCACCCCTCTAAGCAGAGTTTATATTCTTCCTGCATCCCCCCCCTCTCTCTCTCTCTCACACACACACATACACAGAAACTCAGCTGAGTAAGCACAGACGCCTGAGTGACTTTTTACCTTTGCCCAACATCTTTTTTCTTTTTTTTTCTTTTCCCCCTTACCAGATGCTGTTTGTCTTCGACCCTCTTGCTTATAGTATCTGGGGCCAATCTGAGCAACTCTGCAGTGGGATCGTGTGCTGCTGGGATTAGAGCAGTGTGTGGGAAAGGATTAATGTGACAGAGCCTCCCAAACGTGCCACAAAACCATCATCTTTAGCCCTGGCAGCAAGAAGCGCACACAAAGGGGGTTAGTAAGATGAGCTAACTGGCTGGCTGCTATCTCCCACAAACCCCCCCACCACTAAAACAGGGCTTTGTATGCTAATGAAACTCCGCAGATAAGCAACGGCAGGCGAGAGAAAAATGTGTGAGGCATTAAATCATGCCTCTGCTAGCATTAAAGAATAATAATAATGGAGAACATCGAGACATCTCCGGTTATTGATGTGTCTTTTATGACATGCCTCTATTGAACAGAGTGTGACACTAATGTGTGCCCCGTGGCAGGGAGAGAGGGAGCACCAGAAACAGCGGCCGCTGTTCATTTATTTGCATAAGAAAAAAGAGGATGCCGTGTCAAAACACATGTACAGTAATAATTTCAAAATCCAATTTAGTCCCTTTATGAGACTTGGGAGTATATATCAACAATAACACCCAAATTTATACACAATTCAGGATGATCATTTCACTTTTTTATAGATGTCTGTGCAAATGGCTTTGGAGATTGGGGAGATGAAATACTTATCTATTTGGCTTGAGGGGGAGAAAGCTCGCAGTATATTGCGGCAGTTTCTCTTCAACGCACCCGTGGCCCGATTGTCACCGAGTTCAGTGAGGAGGCTCAGGCCCCAGGAGCTACCCAGTGACAGTTGTGCTCAGATGGATCTAAACCACCATTTGCACCATTGGCAGCACTTCTCTTCCATATGCTGTGGAGTGGGCATGCAATGTGGGACGCTCAGCTGGCCATGTGGAGCGGGTCAGGGGGACATGGTCCTTTGCCCAAGGCTAGCCGCCTAGGGATTGGCTTTTTCTTTGTCGCGCAGTCGCGGAGTATGCTGGCAATTTACTGGAGCCTGTATTAAGCAAACAGCGGGGAGAAATAGTGTAGATTCAAATGACATCACCATCTTAGAGGCTGAGGATGGACACGGATTGCAGCAGTGGTGATAAAAGTTGCTTTACAAGTCCTTTATGTAAATACACCCAGTGAAGGTGAAAAAGAGGAACATATTTCTTTTTAATTCAGAAGCCAATCCTGTGAATTACTGTACATTTTCATTCAAACATTTTCAAAAGCTGGGGACACATGCGGCTCCCACAGCAAACGTCCTTGCTATGCACAAGATATAAAAGATGCCTTAGTTTGGAAATGATAAAAGTGACTCCCTCTCTGCAGATAAATAGTATAATAGTATTAAGAGTACTCTTTATATCCATACCTTTATTTAACACTCACCAAACAGATTAACTTTGTAAAATGAATAAGATTGTTTTCCTTTGGAGAGGAGCTACTTGCCTCTCTAACACTGAACTCTTTCCCCACTAGAACCACCATCACCCCCCCCCTTCCTCTTGGTCAGTAGATGCACATTATCACAGAGAGGAGCTCTGCGAAAGCAGCTTAATGCATCTGTAAATATGTCCTTGCTTTATCATTCTTTCCCTGTCCCTGTATTTGTCTCTCTCTCTAGTGTCTCCAGCAGTGCATTCTGACACCGAGGTCATCAAACAGTCAGAGTTTTGGTTCTATTTCAGTTTTCAGCGCGCAACCTGAATTCCCAGAGCTCCACCTGTGTGACCCCGCCCCAGCGCCCAGCCCGTCTGAGCGAGGAACCCCCGGCAGATCTCCGCGCTCTGTACGGCTTCATCAAATGCACTTGTGTGTGTCTCTGAGGGAGGAGGGGGTAATGGAATAGCGTCTTCCTGGGGCGAAGGCTGAGCGCAGAGACGGTGGAGAGCATCGTTAAAAGCATATGAGCATGCTCATAAGAGCGCGGGGGCCAGGCTGCTCAGGAAAGGGCAAGCTTTTATAGGGACAACCTTTGGCTAGGAGTGCAAGCAATCAACATCTTTTCTTTGTCCAAGGCTCTCAGAATTCCTGTGTTTTTTCCCTTAGCTGTGGGTGTCCTTCTGAAGTTTGTTGATTTGTTCTCTCCGCTTCTCCGCTCTCCCCCCCCCCCACACACACACACACGCTGTCTCTCTCAACACGGTTGTCGTCGCATGGCCGTGACAGAATGTTGAACCAGCGGGTCAAAAGTCCCTAATAGGTTGTTGCTTCGCAGACGCAATAATGGCGCTGATTCACTTTCTTTATAACACCGCAGTGCTAATGGAGGGCCAAGGGTGACAGTAACACCATATGAAAATAATAGTGTTTGCCATGTACTGGCTTGTTGATTTGCTGCCTGATGGATTTTTAATATTCACTGCCGGGTCGTTCCGGATGGTTGGTTGTGGCCATTTAGCAGCTCAGTGCTTCTGGACAAGAGCTGCGCTTGCCACCACAGAGAGGTGGCAGGGGTTGGGAGAAGACAGAAAGGGTAGACACTTGAAATTAATGATGGTCTGTGGCAAGTCTGCTCCGGTCTTGGCCGGTCTGAGAAAATAAGACGTATGTTCGGCGACTAAAAGGTTTGTTCTAATTAACAGAAGTGACCGTGTCTGGATGGAGAGGCAATAATCAGGTTTGGGAGGACGAGAAAGGAGAATGGGGACACGGTGACCTCCGGAAGGAGAGCGACGAGCAAACAGATAGAAAGCAAGGCAGACCTGGTTAACTGTGTGAGACAATCAGAGTGCCCTGTTAAGGCCTTGCAGCGACGACCTTGAGGGACTCATTGATGTCCAAACACCTTCACTGCAAAGCCATATTGTTCTGTTTGTTAGACTGGATCGCTTTTATCAGTTCAGGTAGACGCTTCATGACTGTGGGACGATAACAATGCTATACAGCCATCTTTGTTCAAGAAAGTGTGGTAATTCAACAATATTACACGTCCATAAAGTATGTGGAAATGAAAGAAATAATTGTGGAACTCAAAACAACACTCGCACTTAGTCGCTTTTATTGGCCAAACTTCCTCAATGTTGGATCTAACATACCTTAGCAGTGATTTTCATTAGACCTTCCTTGATCTAATAATGTAATTTTGCTTAGACTTCATAGCCACAACATCCTTAATACAACCGTTTTCACAGGCTGAGCTCTCCATGATGAATACACCTTATAAATAAATAAATAAATGAATAAACACATAGAAATTATATAACAATTATAAGTAGACCTTTTTGGTAAAACTGGTGGACTGAGAGTCGTACAAATGCATAAATGGAAACTAAGCGATGTGAGTAAAGGGGGGAGAGATGTGATACTATTCTGTTCCAAATGTTTCATCCTCTATTTAACAGATGAAGACATAAAGAAACTAGAAGTCACCTACATTTACCCTTCAAAGAGTCACACAAATGACACATGGCAATGGAAGAAAAGGACGTCGCTCAGTCATTGTAAAGCAGCACTTCCTCTGTGTAGCAATATTCTGTTGTTATTATTTTTTGTTGTAATTTTCCCAAAGTACCCACAGTAGAAGAATTCTTTATTTAAAATGGCAGATTACAGCGCAATATATACTGTATCAAAATCA
The DNA here is from genome assembly GCA_900302685.1 of Spondyliosoma cantharus. Taxonomy (NCBI): domain Eukaryota; kingdom Metazoa; phylum Chordata; class Actinopteri; order Spariformes; family Sparidae; genus Spondyliosoma; species Spondyliosoma cantharus. The sequence continues at coordinate 35,494 of OMLP01044452.1, forward strand.
CATAAAATGCCAATTTCTACATATCGTTGCTTTTAAGTTGCGGCTGGCAAAGGGGGTTTGACAACTTTATATACTTTGTCTGCAGGGTAGCTTGGTATTTTGCCCACAGTAATAAAAACTCATCTTAATCTATAATACTACATCAGAATGTATGTTATGAATTATCTCATGTATTATTCAACCAAATCTTCAAAGTTCCGAGTAATTAAAGTTGTAAGAAAAAATACAGTGGAGTAAAAAGTATAATGTAGGAGAAAGTGGAAAAACATGACAAAAAAAAAGGAGTTTAAGTACAGTCCTTGGGTAAATGTACTTAGTTACTTTCCAAGTATGTAAGTAAATCATTGAATGCTGTAAAATGCACACATTCAAGACTGTGAGTGAACACATGTGTGAGGAACTACAGCTGATCTGATGTGAGGTTCATTGTGCAATTCAACACATTCACTTTATATCACAAGCACTTCCTGAGGTCAACACTCTCTGAGGACTGCTCTGAAGAGCTCTTGTTGTAACGCTACTCCGCCGCCCAGTCACAATCTCTTCAACCTTGAGCTGAGCAAACTTCCACGAGCTCAGCGTTGTGCATTGATGCATTCGCCGGGCGTTTGCATGCTTCTCACCAACATATTATTTCATGAAATGTTCACAGCCGTCCCTACTGTCTAAAATTCCTCTTACAGATTACAGAGTGTATTCCTCTCAGGCGCTGTGTTATGAGTTCCCCTTCATTTGTAGGTAGGCTTAATTTGACACCTGCCTCATCATTTACAATTAGGCATTATGGGATGTAATTGGCCATCTGCCTTTGCCATCTTGTGTTCCTGGAGAGGGGCCATGTTTGTCTCCTGCTGTTTAGAGAGCCCCGTTTACTTGGAGATGCCGTTGCGCTTAACGTGACCCCTTGATTCCCTTTAGCTTAATGAAGAGCAAGCGCCATCGGTGCCTGATATTTCATCAGTCGGCATGCGGAGAGAGCAAATGAACAGGCCATCCGAGGAATAACACTTCTTTTAAAAATGTCTTTGCAGGGAATAATTTAGCGAGAGAAAAAAAAACTCAGCTGGATTTCTTGTCCTAAGCCTGAATCCTAGGCTGTGAAAAACAGTGAATATGATTTTGGGTCGGTGATAAGTTGGGGCAATTTTTGGGCAATTTCGATGGGCAGTAAAAGGCACCTGAACGGAGAATGAGAGTCAGTTGTTGGCTGAGCATAATTGTACCATTTTACCTAAGAAGCAGAGCCGAGCAGAATATCAGTCGCTGGAGAATGTCAGACAAAAAAAATACAAAACAAAAAAAAAACATGCAGAGATTGAAACTGAACGATTTAAAGGAACAGATACATGTTGCCTGCTCAATTATCCTCACCTCCAGTGAACTCAAAATCCTTGGCAGGTACTGTAATTGCTCTGTTCTCCCTGTCAGTCACAGTTAACTCCCCTCCGTAGCTGTTCCCTCTTTTAGCTCCACCTGTGCCCTGTCGTTCGGCTCGACGTGACGGCAGGCACCGCGTTTCTGATGACAGGCAAGAAAATCTTGAGTGACAGTGGCTTTCATTCCTTCATTCCTGTCATTCACGCTGCCTGGCCACCGGGAACAAGTATTTCAACTTAGCTTGTTGTCTTTGTACTGTAAGTGCCCTGCATTGATGGGGAAGAATTATGTCTGCCCACGCTGTTTCTCAGAAAAACCCCCGCGGTTGACGCCCGCATTAAAACGGATGGACAACGGCGCATTGAGTAAATGACCTCACGCGCGTTTGCCGTAATCAAAAGAGTCTTTGCCGGCAGATTTTTTCCTTTGGCCTCGGGCACATTGTTTCCTGCAGTGCAGCTGGAATCACTACTCTTCCCCTCTCTCCTGAAATGGGTTATTTTTGAGTCCACTATCAAAACACAGGGGCCAAAGTACCGGCGGGAGTGAAATGTGTTTGCCCACTAGCACACTGCACAAACAATATCTCATTCTCTCCAAAGTGCAGATTTATGGCTCGAGGCAATGAGGGTGCTGCGGGCCTGTTCCTGTTGTATTATATTACAAATAAAGATATTTTATTTATTCACAGATATCGTTTGATTTGACAATTTGGAGCGGAGTTCGCGGACTCAAATCACAAAAAAACGGAAAATAAAAGCCGGTAAAAAATTAAAAAATAATGAACAACTCCATCAAACAGCACTAGAACAGTTAATCGCGGCTATTGAATGCTCCGTGTTGGATGTTTTTTGTGCGAGAGATAAAAAAAGGCCTTTCAATCAGATTTCCAGTGTGACCCACTCACACTTTGTCCCCCCTTCATCTGTTAACATTTCTGCTCCGCACACTTCGACGGGTTAATTAACATAGCTTAAAGAGCACGCGGGCACACACATTGTACTTGGTCTCAGGTTGGAGTCTTCTGAGACTGTGGTGGAGAGGAGAATGCTGAATAAACTGTTATCCATCATGGACAATGATCAGCACCCTCTCCATCACACAGTAGAAAGACAGCAGAGTACCTTCTCTCACTGGCTGCTCCAGCTCCGCTATCAAGAGAACAGATACAGGAAATCTTTCTTGCCACATGCCATAACACTGTACAATAAGAGCTAAAACTCTCGTCATTACACATAGTCTCTACGCGTCTATCTATCTATTCCTAAGAGTCTCGCATGTGTGTGTGTGTGCGTGTGTGTGTGTGTGTTGCACATGTCAAATGCCCCTCATTTTTTTGTTTTTTTTCCCCACCTCCAGAGAGATATAATACCGACTGTAGCCATGCTTGGATAATCCATGGGGGTACTGCCCATCACAATCCAGCTGAACACCCAGCGGGGAGCCTCGACCACAGAGAGGTAGCGTTCCATATCTGGATGGCTCCTCTTAAATGAGCTTAAGTCTTTACATTCCCACTTGTTTTATTTGATACGTTTTTTTCTTTTTTTTTTAGCTTTCTAACTTATACCAAGTTTGAGTGTGTGTGTGTGTTTTCGGGTAAAACCGCAAGAGATTGTTCCAAGCTCTGACAAAGTTGAGGCGTTATTTTACACATTTTCTTTATGCAAGTTATTGATTTTTGCATTTTTCCTTTCAAACGTGCTCGTAATTCGAGCCTTATGTAATGCCTGTTCCTCCAAGGCATCGTCAAAAAACACAAAACAAAGAGAATTTATCAGCTTAAAAAAAAACAGCACACACATAAAACTTTGAACTTTTCTTTGGACTCTTGTTTTTTTTTTTTTTTTTTTTTTTTTTTTAATCCGATGCCACGGGTCAGTTTTGGACTTTGGATGCTAAAGGGCAAACAGAGGCCAATATGAACATACTGTGCTGTGCTAGCCGCCAGACATCTCACCGATTTGTTTCACTTGCCTAGTTTTTATCTAATCAATTCCTCATGTCATCAATACTGGATGAGCAACTTGAGGGAAAAAGTGAAATCAAAGAGAATAGTCTGGTACGGGGTGTTAAGTAAGGGCAGTTTCAGTGGGTAAGAAAGCTTGTGAAGTACCTGCATCGATATTTTTCGCGTATCTCGAAGATTCTCTGATATGTTATCGTGGCAGTGTGAGAAACTTTTGCCATCACGCTTTCGTTAGGGAGGAGGGAAGAGTTGGCTGCTTGGATTCAGATCAAGTAAGCTGTGTATTTAGGTGTAATAGATCGGAACACTGGGTCAGCAAGATGACCCAGAGTTGAAGGCTGCGGGTACATGAGCAGCTTGAGAAATGTGAATGATGCAATGCGGGGGTTTGTGTTTGTGTTTGTTTTTTCTTAAAGGTGCACTATGTAGTTTTGGGAGGATCTTCATTTACTGATTATTTTTATGCCTAAACAAACTCAGTAAACTAATCTCTTTGTTTTCATGACTGACCAAGCTGGATAAATAAACTGACCTTAAAGGACACAATATACAATACAATGCAATAACACAATATAATCCCTTTTTACTTTCATTTTGCTCAAATCCTTTAAATTACATCCGATCTATCCTTCTTCTGTATAACCATGCCAATAGCTGTCAATTTATAGCTAAGTCACAGGAGATGTCTCCTACTTCCAGCTTCAAATGTCCACACTGCGTATGCCGGTTACGAGACCAGGACTGGCTCCCGAACAAGTCAGGATGCGATGTCATGAGTCATGCTCGTTGGCCCGCCCCTTGAAGTCAGATCATCAATGAGGACGGAGAAACTTTTCGGCAAAACTGAATGCAAAAACATCCTTCTTGTGGCAAACTCTGCACATGAATCTTTTAAGACATGGTGCTCAAAGATTCAAGAGGAAGAAGTCATATTTTTGAGCGGAGGGGGACTTTAGGGCACATTAATACAGCCCCGCTGCTACTATCTCTATCTTCTGCACATTTTCCTGCACACAGATGTATCTGCAGTGTGATACAGTGTACGCTGTCACGGAGGTGGGAGTCGACTGGTCGCTGTGTCACTATGACAAAACATGACAGATGTGTTTAGGCAGCAGAGTGCCGGACCTGCCACACAGCATTAGGCTCACACAGTCTGAGAGGAGCGCGCCGGGTATTCCCACACAGGGAGTCCAATCATGGACATAATAATGGTTTGTCCACAGTGAGGATCGGGTGCCTGAGCCGGCCTGAGAGACTGCCGCAGAGCAGGAGAGCTGTAAGGCAGATCTTCCTGGATATCAGGGATTCACTTGGTGGGGTCTGTTGACGTGGAAAATGTCGAGGAAGGCTCTGGCTTATAATGGGCCTGCAGCTGAATTTCAATAGCGGAATTTGGAGGACTTAACACAAATTACTGACACGAGTTAACATAAAGTGATCAAAGACAATCTCATTATTTTCCCATCATTCACCGGGACTTTTTTCCACAAAATCCTGATTAATCATTAATTCATCATAAGGAGGGCCACGCACTGGGGGGGGGGACTGACAGGTTTGACAGGTTTCCTCACGCAGCTTTTCATGTTCATTCGCGGCTCAGCCCGTCTGGAAACCAATCAGCGAAACTACAAGGCAGCCCATTGTCGATAAAAATCTAAGCTGATGACAGATCCCTCTTGAAAAATTCAGCGTGTCTGATGAATCATGGAATGGCATAATTGAAGCTTTGGAAGACCTTTTTTTCTTCCCATAGAGACTCGTGGTCAAATGAGTCAGGAGATATCCCACCCACTCCATAAAAAGAGATGACTCGAAAAACATAATGAACATAGCCTTTTTGTCCCTATTATCAACTCACCTGTGGTCAATTTTTACTGTACGGAACAATGACAATTACCCCGGATACCCCTGACGGCAACTTCGGCTCCGTTTAATGCCCGAAAAAAGCTCAACGACATGACTTTGTTAGCGACCTTGGGAAAATAGGGGCTTTGATTAAACCTTTGCTCCGGACCACGAGGAATACTTATGATTACCCAGGGCTTCATTACAATGTGGAAGTTAATCCCTGGCAAATACTGAACTTCTAGTCGACACATGTGAGAAAAATTACACTTTGGATGTATTTGTTTGTGTGTTTGCACATTCGGCTCCTCCGCAATTAGCCTTAACGACGCCCAAATAAAACTTGGTGAGTGTTAATGTGTTCAGCTGAAATCAGACTTCAAGTACTATAGCAACTCGTTGGCCGTTTAATTATGTCACTTTGGCAGAATATGATAAACACATAAATAAATAAGTCGCTGCTGAATGTGAAATGAGCACATGCCGCTACACTACGCATCGTAAAACCACAGAAATCTGACAGAAAATCCATAACAAACATGAAGGCAGAGCAGATTCCAACCCGGTTCACTTTGGCACACGGATATTCTCTTTTTTCATCTGTGTTTCCTCTGGTTCGTATCTTCTCCAACAGAGGCGGGTTAACCAGCTGAGATGAAAAAGTGTCTGTGAAAGGCAGGCTCGGGTCTTTGTTAGTGAGTGATACGCCACTCTGTTGTTTCAGTGCTCGGGCTGCACTCTATAAGTCTTTCTATAGTCTAGTTTCATCTCTGAAGGATAGTGGACACATAAGGCCCGGGGGAGCACGTGTGAAGTGCAGCTGCTGTCAACACGACTGTGGTCACAGCAGAGGTCAGTGGCATTGGACCCTCCGGCTAAAGAACGGGTCCCTACATTTAATACCACGAACAGAGGTCTCTGTGGCGTTCTCACTTACATACACACACTTGTGCATTTCCATCCCACTTTCCCCGATAACCAAGACGATACACACAATAGCTTACACAGATGGCAAGTCCCTCTTTATCTGTGACACATGGACAAATTCATAACACACACGCGTGCGCACACAGCATAGAGTGCAGAAGATTCTTTTGTCTCGTAAACTTCTGCATGTGACAAAACTCAACAAAGTGCTAATTAGTGAAACAGTGACACCCGAAGGACCCTCGTGTTTTTTTCCTGAATGACCATTCTCCACTTCACCAGCACTCGCTCAGACAGAGTATCCTTTCACGGTGGAACAACAGCAAGCTATCATAAACAAAAGCAATATCAGCATAAGTGCCTGCATGAGCAATATAAGTGCCTGCAAATATGACACAGTATGTCACTAGCCCGCCCACTGCTCCCATGGAGTCATGGGGCTGTCGCCATGGCAATCGAGTTCCCTGATGAAAGCTGTCCACAAATGAGATGCCTACGTCACCGTAATTGGTCAGACAGCCTGTGCATGCTTACAGCGGTGCATCTACCCACTAATTTGTCAGCTGTAGGCTTTAGAATCCGCACATTTCCTTTCTTGTTTTCCCCCCGCTGCACGTACAAGAGATCCTAATGAGAGTGCACATGTTCGGCTCCAGACCGAGAGTGGTTTTGACTTTATACCTTAAGCTAGGACTGAATTCAACACTTGGTGTTGTGGTGAGGGTGTGACATTTCCCGAGCAAGGGGCATATTCGCACACCTTTCACAGGCCTCTGCTCTGGGGCAGAGGCTAAAAATAATCTGAGGATGTTGCGGTGAAGCTGCTTCACAATAAAACCTCTCCTGAGCCCCGGCCTTTTATTGCTCCCTAATTGGCTACAGGACCTTCTCACCTGCTTTATTGGATGTTTTGACAGCGTGGCAGACAAAGTACTGGCAGCAACCTTGCACAGTTTTTCATTTTACGATCGAGTGCAACAAAAAGCTTGACACATTTCGTCAAGTGGTCAGGCAAATCAGGGTGAGAACTGTGTGTCTCCATGCTAATATTTTTCAGTACCTTGTGACAACTTATGATGTTGTCTGTTTTATTTTTGTACGAGGTCACAGTGAAGCATCTCCTTCCCCCCATGACATGGGATCTCAAAATACGTAGCAAATGACGCAGCAGTCTAAGTGGGCTCTTATTGATCGTGGAGGTAAATGGAGTTCATGAAAGTCAAAAGGCAGATTTAAGTAGATGAGTCATGGGACAGGAATATATTCCCCTTGAAATTTTCTGGAAATATCTGACGGTATTGCTATTCAAGCTACACGCCCTGTCTCTCACACTCTGTGTTGTTGGTCTCCCAGATCTAGTATCAATGGGAAGTGTGTTGCGCCTGTCACGTGCACTGTGCGGGCCAAATTCCTCGGCTGTCAAGGATAGCACTGTTTATCCTTTAAAGCTTTGATTGGACGCTTCCGTATGATTTGACAAAGGAGCAGCACGTACAAGGTGACTGCTAATTTCTCACTGAGAGTTCACATGAGATCATGCCTCATTCCATCGTCAGTCTAAATGTTTTTTTTTCCTGCAGTGGAAGAAGGAGAAAAGGGTAACATAGCTCTGTCTCTCACATCCAAGACAGAGCATTTCTTTTTTTTACTTTTTTTCATTAGATGGCTTTGACTGGCACTCAAGGTTTGTATATTAGTGACACACTTGCACACCAGCATGCATGTGCGGGAGCATAGGTATAGCTAATAGAGTAACATGCCTGAAGGTGTGGCTCTCCGCCCTCCGGCTGTACTGTGCTACCGAGCAATATGGCCCAGAGTAGCAGGAGAATTAAAAACAAGCCCTGTCAATTTTCATTATTAGGCATCAGGTGCTGTGCCAGGTCCAGCCGTCATGCTCGGCTGCTCTCCACCACCCTCGGAGCCTTTTAACCCTAATTGACAGTCTTAAGTCCACTATCCCGGTGCTGCCAAGGAGACAGACGCGGGGGGCGGGGGGCGACTGAGGGAGAGGAAAATAGAGATACCATGGATACAGTAGAAAAAAGTGAGAATGTTTTGTGTGTATGAAATTTGAGCCTCCCTCATAACCAATGTGTTCCAGTATTTTTCTCTTAAAGTGAATCAAAAAACTGCAAGGCAACTAAAGTCATTTCTAAGTTCAGCCACCGCACAATATAGATTTAGCTGAAAAAATGCAACGCCGTTTCTGAGTTTTGATTTGACTGGAACAATGTGCCCCACTCCATTGTCTCTGACTCCTGAGGAGGTGAATGCATTTAGCCGCTAAACACTGATGCGCATTTACCACCGAGCACGTTGACTCATAAGCTGCGTAACCGTCCCT
>OMLP01044452.1:53469-80637 GCA_900302685.1 Spondyliosoma cantharus
GCTGTTGGTTTTGACGTGTTAAACTACATCAGTTACTGTTTGATAGTTTTTTGTTTTTTTTTCTCCCCAATCAAATTAAGGACAGAGAGAGGAGAGAAGTACCGAGGCTCCTTTTCAGTCCACCCTTAGCATAAAAAGGACTGATGAAATGCGACTGTTTTTCTTTCCCAGGCTGATTCACACTCGTGAGTACTGCCCTCTCTGCCCCGTCAAATAGCCCTTTTGTACTCTTTGTGAATATTTTATAAAAGAAGACTCTTCTGTCAAGAGACAAGTGTCTGCTCTTCTTGGTGCTATTATTTCTCCTTTCTGTGAATATATCCCTCAACAGGCACCAAACAAACATTCTGCAAAGAAACGCCAAACAAGAAAGAGCATTGAACATACACAGTGACCACAAGTGTTATAAACCCTTTCGGAGACAAATTAACCACTTTACTCGGTTACGTCCCGCCGATGCCCTTGAATTATCAGCTGACAAAAAAAAACTGCTCACCTGCTGCCAACTTGGGGGAGATCACCATTAGTCTATCCCTGTCTCGGCACCCTAATCCCCGGGCAGAGGGCAAACACCTATTGGATGCTTTTGCTGGGAGCAGCTGCAGAAATGACAGCTAATGCTGGGAGGAAGAGGGAAAGACGCGAGGTTAAACAAAAAACATCTTTCTCCCTCCACTTTCTATCTCCGCTAACCCTGACTGCCTATTGCTCACCTCTCACCTCCTCCGCACTCTGCTGCAGGTAGACTCGCTCTCTCAGCCTCTCTCTCTGACTGCCTACTTCTTTACTCATGCATAAAAAAAAAATATGTGTGCCTGCACGCACACGCGCGCAAACAACGTTGAACCCTGACAGCCACTGGGCTAAACCTAGCATTTACCTCAGCAGCTGGGTTCACCACCAGCAACAATTACAACCATTAGCATGCTTAATTAACGGATTCGCTGGCAGCTCATGCAGGCTGAACATGCCCCCCCCTTCTCTTTCCAAACCACCAGGCCTCCAGAGATCCAACTCCCACACAGGAGGTGGTAAAATTGTGGGAAGGCTGCGAGAATATTGCCGTCCCGCTTGACCTCATAGGTGACAGACAACATAATGACTTCATTTTATTTATCTTTTTTTATTTATTTATTTTTTTTTATTATAAATATTTTTTCTTGGCTCCCGCTGACCTACAGCGGTGATTGATGATTGATGACTGTCGCATCAGTGTCTTTTGACTCGATGTGCACATCCAGAAACAACGAGCATGTAAACAAGGGCCGAGCGAATAAAAAGATCCAAGCGGCGCTCCTCCTCATTATGGCTCACTGGGTGAGAGACACCGGCAGCAGTGCCAGCTCTGGCACATGTACGAAAAAACACTCGAACGCTGGTACCAATAAAGACCCACTCTCTGAAGAGCGCAATCCACCTCGTGTTGAGAGAAAAACATTTCTCATAGTTGCAAGGGGGTGTACACATTATCTAATGTCTACAGTAAGCAACGGTTATTGTTCTGTTCCCTCATGCAGACTTCTCTCTTGTTGCTAAACACCTATTGGCGAAGTCACACTGACTCCCACGCGAGTGGCATGTGGAGAAAGAGGGAGCCAAGACACTGAGTGAAGGAAAAACATTTCTCAAAGAGCAGCTCTTGACCACTCGTTGCAACATCTTTGTTTGCCGGTAAAATGTGGAAAACCTCGCTCCCGCTGGACTTCTGCAGCAATCAGTGCACTCTTTACACAGAGACAACACTGCAGGTACATGGCAATCTACCACAGCAACAATATCATCACAAACATTCTCTCTTTTTTTCTTTTTTCATAGACGGTAAAGATCAGACATTACATACAGGACGCATCGGGCATAGTCCAGAGGATGCTTGCAATGTTGCTCCACTGAAAGTTAAACAACGAGCATTAGACAGAAAGGATTACCACTAAACTTACATGACACATATTTATGGGTTTAGATGTAGTAGAACCATTGCCAGGTTAGCAGACACTAGGCACTCTGCTGTAACGACTACGCGGTACAGGTAATATACTTTTACCGTTTGAGTAAAATATCCCCATTTGTGATCAAGGACAATCAAAATTGATCTGAAGCTCAATCTAAGGCTGTTCTTTGAATAGTTTTCTAATTAATATTAAATACCAGCTTCGTGTAAGTTCAGCCCACTTCCTCTAAAAAGCTGCACCCATTTTGAGTATAGAGACGGATAATTGCCCCTATTCGTGCTCAGGATGGGAAGCTTAAATGCTTGGATAATGTAATGCTAAATGATGATGATAATGATAAACATATGGATTCTGACAAACTGCTTTGATTTCATCACTAACTGGTGGAGTAGTGGCTAAAAAGTTATTGGACAAGGAAAATCTGGACAATGTTTGGACCATATTGTGACAACACATGAGCTAACATTAGCATTCAACTTAGTTAACATTACCATTTACATTCAGCGTGTTTCTCATCCAGCCTTAAATACGTGCGTAAATAAGATGTGTGCTGATATTTTAGAATTCATTCATGCCTTTCCTATCGTATCATGTAATGAAACAGTAATGCCAGCTAGGAAGTGGTTGCATGCTTACTTTAGCTGTTGTCTAAAATAAGCTAATGGGTCAGTTTGTTGTTTTGCCTTGAAATATGGCCCTGACGTCGCTATGTTTTTTTTTTTTTTGTTCACTTTCCCACTGTCTTTTCAAATGCTTATCAATCAGGAAATAGTAAAGTGAGATCAATTCTCGGACACAGTTATACCACAGTTGAGCTTCCCACCATGAGTGTGATGTCGGAGGACAATGGCCGCCGGGTGGATACGGTCAGTTTACTTGGTTGAACGGGGCGACACATAACATTGAACTTCGCTCTCGGTAGGTGATGTCATCCAAACTTGAACAGGAAAGTAATACAAAAAGTGTGAAGTTGAGAGGTAAAAAAGAAAGAAAGAAAGGTGTCATGGCTGGACAATCCTCAGTAAAGTACTTGGGGATGAGGATATAACTTTATACAACAATAATGTAACGCTACAATGATGCTGGAGGAAGGCAAAACCCAATTAGATGTGGGCACTGGTGCAAAGTCCTCCGGAGAGACCGAGCGGTCTGTTAAGAAATGTATCACATGGCTCAGCTTATTAAGATGTCATCTGTGCAAGCTCCGCAGGTTCAGGGTAAATACCCTCATGGCATATTCTTCTGTGGGCACGTCGATCCACCCTGTCGCCACTTTTGCAGTCGATGGCTCTTTAGTGGCTGTCATTGGCTGCCTCATAAACATCTTGTGCTTTTTCACCTAATTAGACTGGAGGGATTTCGCTATAACACACGACGAAGGTCTACTCGCATCCACAGTACTGAGGAAGCTACGGCATACACCGTCACCAAGACACTACCCCCAGTGCTCTTTTCACTCTCCTGCACTGCTAGCTTTCAGACTTAACAGTGTCACATCTTCATCAGAAGCGCTCGCGTGCACTGTAACATTTCAAAGTTGCAGTAACTGTTTGTGGTTAGGAGGCCGTCGGGGCCAATGCTCTAAAAAGTTCTGTCTTTCAAAAAAAAATCTTGGGGGAAAAACACAGTTTGCTTTCATCAGTGCAATGAATAAGCCACAGTTAGTGAGATTTATCATGTTAACTGTGCACAATTTAACTGTATCATACATACAAATATTCCCAGACTTAATGTGTAATATAGATTTAATATCTTAAGCATTATCTACTAAAACAACAATTTACATTCTAATTAGAGCGCTGGCAGAGAAAATACCAGCCAGCCTAATGCAGTTATATCATTTGTTGACTGACTCGACCGACTATTCATACAGATACACATGCTGTATATTCATGAGCATGCATCCCGCACACACCATGTAGACACATGTGAACGAGACATCTTGGTAACCGGACCAGCTGACCTGAGATTTGCAGAGCTGCCGTTGACTCCAGGGAGAAGGATAATAGAATTTCTCCAGCCGCCTTGCTGTTAATTACAGCAGACCTTGGCTCTGAATAAATATTTATTCAGAGGCTACAGCAATCTGCATGCATATTGTGCTACACCAAGCCCCGGCCAGCCAGAACAATGGCTGGATATGCCACAAGTAAACAGCGTCAGAAAAAATAAAATAAAATAAAAAAATAAATGACGAGTAATAACAGTTTTGTGTACGGAGATGTGTGGGTAGAGCATTACAGCGCTTTTAATTATTACCAAGCCACACATGCTGAAAACAGATGCGATGACACTTCTGTGAGGCACTACATATAGTGCTGAACCACTGGAGGTTGATGAAGGTTCTCTGGAGCATAGATGTGATATTGTAGCAGTGATTAGCACATATTTCCGACCAAAATGGACAACAGGAAAATTTATTTCAGAGCCTGGAGTTACTTGATAATCAACACTTGGCTTGGCGACAGGTTTGGACGACACCGAACCCGCTGCGGCATTGTGTGAAAAATAACAGGCGCTTCAGATAAGTAAATGCGTTAGTAAAAATTTAGTTATACATAGTATAAGTTATACTACTTAGTTATACAGCTAGCGATTTAAGCGACTTAACTCGTTATTATCGCATTAACTCATTAATTAATTGATGCCGACAATTATTTTATTGCGCATTAGTGCAGGTTTTATTATTTATTTTATTATTGTAAAAGTCTGTTGCTCATAGGCTTTTATTTTGTAAAAGTCTGTTGCTGACTGCGCTGGAACTGGAAAAAAATGGTGGAAAAGAATTGGTGGATAAACAAACATGGAGAAGGGTACGGAACTTTTACATGGCCATTTTCTTTTTAAAGTTCTTCCAGACGGCGGAGTCGACAGAACCAAAGTCATTTGTAACCACTGCCACGTTGAATTTTTGTATCACCGGAGCACTTCCAGTCTAAAATATCACCTAAATGCAAAACAGACAGTTGATACCAGCAAATCATTCAACGAAACAGACAGTGGAGCGAGGCAGACTACGTTAGATGCAGCGTGTGGGAGAAGTATAGATAAAAGGCAAGAGAAGCTAACAAATGCCATAGCGAAGTGGATAGCTACAGACTGTAGGCCAATTAGTGTGGTGGAAGACGTCCGTCTGAGAAACATTCTGAGAATCGCAACAAATGACGGCATGTATGTGATGCCCTCAAGACGCACCATCACACGAAGGATACACAAGTTGTATGAAAAGGAGAGGACTGCAAAAGCGACAACTTTACAACGTGCACCCGCTGTTGCTCTCACTGGGGACTACTGGACATCACTCGGTAACCATAATTACCTCGGAGTTACAGTTACGGTGCATTATATTGATGAAAAGTGGGCGCCACATTAACATGCTCTTAATGTGATGAAAACAGAGGAGAGACATTATGCTGAAACATGCGCGGGACACTTTACTGAAGTTGCACAGCAGTGGAAAGTGTCAAATTATGTATTTGCTTTGATAACATTTTAAGTTGAGATTTACACTAAATATTTTATTTAACTGCTACTGTATAAGAAATGCTGATGCTAAAAGTGTTTGCACAACAAATGTTATGGCACTTTCGTTCATATGCCAGAACATTTAAAATACAAGTTCGTTATACACTACTTTTGAATTCATTATTGGATTTTACATATACAAATGCGATTAATCGTGATTAACCAGGGAAATCATGTGATCAGTCGCGATTAAAACTTTTAATCGTTGCCCAGCCCTAATTTATATGGATATTTTTTTTTTGCAATTTTCTTTTCAAAAATAACCCTAACCCTTCGCCTAAGTTCTTAATTTGTTATTCGCCCGTGCGCCTCACACAGAGAAAATAAGGAATCGCAGTGCGAGCTCGCTGTTGTACAAGTTTTCTTTGACAGATGGAAATCAGAATCTATACTTTGCCTGGTTAGCTGGCAGTACTACCAAACAGTTGGCGGGGAAATATTGAAGGACTATAGAGAAGGAAAGACATGATCCAACACCACACTGAGGGGACTGATAGGAGGAAAAGAGAACGACACGAGTATCTGCTCCGAAACCGCCTCATCTCTGCATCCACACGGGCGGGCTTGAGATGCACATGTACGAACACACACATGAACATGAACGGAACGCTCATGCACTCACACGCACACTCAGGCATAGATACATTCCCCTCTGCACTGTGGGCCAGGCAACAGCTGTGTTTGGTGCAAGTGGAAGAGCAGCTAATGAACCAAACAGAACGCTTGACAATTCACATCTGCTGACACTCTCCAGCTGCTGCCAGCCGGCTGGCCTTCGCAAGCCTTCCTAGACCAAGACCTAACGCCAGGGTAAACACCTGGGTAAGACACCGCACACACACACACACACACACACACACACACACACCCTCTCATGCAAAATAAATACAAACCTAAAACCCACACACGCAAACATGCGCCTGTTCCTGAAAATCACCCTCCAACTACGATCTCTGCCGTAAAAGCAACAAAAGAAAAGCCTGAGTTTGCTTTAGCTTTTAACTCAACTTGTAGGCGGGAGCGAACTGAATCCATTTGACCGTAGTTAACATTAAATGCAGCCACGAAAGTCACAAACGAGCTGTGTGACACCTACTGTCTGTAGATGGATAAATTACTCCATACATTTTGTCACATGCAGTGTTACCTCGTTATACCTCGGAGCATAACACCCTGTAGCAACACGCTGTCTGCGCCATTATCTCTGATGGCGCGCTGCAATGTCTGTGCCTCAGTATGCAAAGGCTTTATTTATAGCCAGGTCTGGAGAGGAGGAAGCCTTGCTGTCATCACAGGAGACAGGTCAGTGGACCTCCTCCTCCACAAGGCCTCATTACAGGACAAAATGGACAGCCCCTGATGTCTCCTTCATGCAGACTTTAAATATATTTTCAAAACTCATTGCTAGCGACAGTGATGGCTCTCCTCACAGCACAGCAACAGGTTGTCCTCGAAAAAAAATATCAGATGACGCGACTGCAGTGCCAGCTAGACTACAGCACTCGGCCCACACACATGTTGCAGATGGAGTGACGCTCCATCTGCCGCGGTCACGCGGAGACGCGATGCGTGCATCGGCGGGGAACGCTGCAGCAAATGGGGAAGGCAGTTGCGGTGTGAGGACGCTAACATTTTAAGTGTTCTCCTGGGTGTTTGTGGCTGCCCTACTACTGTGGCCTCATTTAGTAAGAAGGAGCTTACCTGTTCGGAGCAACATATACATCCAGCTCACACACAGATCAGTCCCTCTGTCGCCATGCCTCGTTTCATGGTGCCCGTTTCCTAAGCAGGCACTCGCTCACGCATACCTACACACAAATATGTTCTCACATAACACCCTTTTGTCATCCCATCCCTTTTCCCATCCACTATCTCCAATTTGCCCGTGATCTTAATGCGGTGAAAAATGGCTCAGTCTTTTTCTGATTGCATTTGATAACAATTTTGTCAAGGCTCCTCTGGCAGCCGGCGAGGAGCAGTCCCATCAGCAGCTGTAGCTAATTAGCCACTATCGCTAGCTCTTTTGGCTCACCCTCCGCTGCTTCCCTTGGCCCAGTCGCTTCTAAGTATAAATTATTGGATTGTCGAGATAAACGAGGGGCTGGCAAATAAGTGAGCGAGAGAAGGGGAGAGATGAGAAGGGGGTTCAATGAGGAAGCGTGTAGTAGAGGAAAAGGAGGTGGAAAAAGCTGCTGGTATCTCTGTTTCAGATTTTCAGAGTTTACCTAGAGCTATGGCCTTAGTAGTGAAGGACTTCATGTAGTGACTATTTCATTCAATTCAGTCAATTTTGCATTGACCGTGGTCAAATGAGTTCAGTTTCCTCCCACCTCTGCATCAACAAGGCGTGACCTTTTTGTAACCGCTCCAGAAAAAAAACCCCATCCGCTCAAACACGTATGATGCTTTTCTTTTTCCTGTTAGGTGCTAGGTAAAAAGCTAGATTTTCAAAGAAGGCACAAAAGAATTGTGTTTTCTACACACTAACTAATGTGTGAGATTGTTCGAGGAACGCACAATCGAAAGCCCCTCTCGTTGCATTACGCATAAATTCCCACGACTGAGTAAACCGTTATTGGAGATAACGGCAAAACATAGCGAGAAACCCAAACTCCAGAGGACTTGGACTTAATTTGCTGTGCACCACTAAGGTGCTGATAGTTGCTGACCGTGGGAAATGTGAAAATGCGACTGAATTACGGCGATAAAAAAAAAAGAATGTGGCCTGATGAAAACACAAGGCAATCACAGGGAACAGAAAGTCTAGTCAAGGACAAGCGGAGAGCGATAACACATAGGACAATCTTTTATCCCCCTCTGATTAATTCCAGGTCCTCGGCGCTGTACACTGGATACAGTGTCATCAGCAACCTCTATGTTAATGGGAGTTTCAGCAGGGTTGCAGGAATCTGGCCCCATAGAGGGCCATTTGAGTATACAGAGATTAACCCCCTGGCCATCAAAGGCACATATCTGCTCTTTTTCATCCTTCATCCTTCATAGCTTGGCAGATATTGCATCTTGAACCCGAGTGGCTTATATGAAAAATCGGGGCGCTCATAATGGAAAAATCAATAAAAAAAAAGGACCCACACTTATGAATCTCTGAATTGTGCGCGTACAGTTGCAGAATCAGATTTGGGAATCTGTCTTTCTTTAATGTACTGTAAAAGGGAGTGAATCGTAACAACCTGAGCGTATCACCGCAGCGGTCTCACATCGATGGTCAGTGGACAGTTCACTTAGGGAGGGGAGATAAATCCTACTTTTCCAAGATAATGGTTCTTCAGAAGATTTGCTCCACAGCCACTAAAAGAACAGTTTTTTTTTTTATGACTTGAAATAATTTCACTGGCATGTGTTAATCAAATTGCGGGGCCCTTGAGCAAATGAAGAGGCAGTCGAAGGCAGGGGGAAATTAATAACACAAGGAGAAAAACAGCACTTGTTTAGCTTTAAATGTCATCACGCTGCATTGCAATGCCGGCACATGTGTGCGCACGGGACCCGCAGCAATTACTCATGTTTCTGAGAAGCCCGGGTTTTCAGCAGGTGGTGCTCATCACCTGATTGTATTTTTATGACACACTCCTCAAATTCGTTCTTGGATTGAATTTTTTTTTTTTATTAGATCTTAATCCTATAAAGTATAGTCATCACTTGAAAAATAACTCAATGAGATAGATGGCTAAGTGCAGATCTCTTTTTTTTTTTTTGAAAAAAAAATAAAAAATTGTTACTTAGGTTTTTGGAACTGTCTCTCAAAGATGCATTAAGGCATGGTGCATCATCGGTTAGTGTACCGTCTGAGCCTCACTGGCCGCGAACCAACAAAAACTTACAATGAGTCATGAAATGCAAATCTTCTAGCCCATCAATTCCACCTGGTCATCGAGTTGATGATAAATCAACTGTGGCATAAAACTTCAAGTTCGTATTAGGTCTCTCCAAGGCATACAGCAGAAGATGTGAGCAGAGACTATATCATGTCCCCATTTGGCTTAAGCCTACAGTGGATTTGATGTTATTTGGGGTGATTTCAGTGGATGTAGCTGAATGTTCTGTTTTCAACATTCAAGTCCACGTTCATTAACGTTTGTGCTTCAGAAGAAAACCACTAACACAAAAGAGACGGTTTTACGTCTCACACCTAAACCATTTGGTGAGGTGACAGATCCCACTTTGGCTTTGATTTGTCATTGCTGCAAGTGTCCCGTCCCGTGTATCACTCGCTACACCATCATACTTGATCTTCAACGAACGGATATGCAAATGTAGTGCTCAATTGTTTGAGGCTAAATGATTTGCCGTATTCCCCATCTTGTTGAAATCATGGGACATGGATCAAGCAATCCATTACACCTATGCATTCAATGAGGATATAAAATCCAACGTAGTCTTCCACAGGTTCACTGAAAGGTGTGCTAGATTTGCTAATTGAACATATGCCTAGCAGGCTTATTGGTGTCAAAAGCAGACATACCCCCGGCGGCTGCGATTCAGTAAAGGTGAGAATACAAATTTGGTTCAGCCAGCTTCCTCGTGACGCCTACACACACTGACAGTCTTTTGCCACATCTGAGCTGGAAAGTGTGTTTCCTTGTGCGTGCTAGCAGGACGTTTTTTTTTTTTTTCTTTGCCGGGGATGAAAGAAAGCAAACAAACAAGTTACTGGCAGCCCTCAAAGGCCGCTAACCAGTGTGTGATTTGCAATTCGTGTATTGACCTTCACGTGTCAAATAAGCATACATCAGAGAGAATAACTTTCCTCCGCTCGCACTGTGTGTGTGTGTGTGTCTGTGAGAGAAAAAGAGAATTCACACCATGTTATTGTTTATTTTTCTTAGGTTCCAGCTGTCACTGACTATTAAACATTTGCTGAGAAAAACAGGGTCTGATGGGGAGAGCGAGGGGAGGAAATAACATTGTTTTTGTCATTTAGATGAGGAAAAGTGGATTTCTGTGAGCTGTGAGTGATAAAATAATCATGGGGATCGGATCATTACCAGGCTAACTTAAAATCATTACATTTTAACTTGACCTTCATCTCTGATGGCATTAAAATGTATTGATTTCCGCTTCCTTGATGGCATCTTTGGAAACTCTCCACAAACACCCCTCATTCCTATTCTCTCTTTCATCTCCCATCCTCTCCCACTTAAGCTACCGCCGGTCTATCGACGTGCCAAATCCCGGACGCTTGTGAATGACAAACTGCCCCTTCAATGAAATTCTTCATAAATCACACAAATAATGGTGTGCACCCCTATGCCACACTTGACAGATAAGAGATGGATTGTGGATGCCGCAGGGGTAGCGGCAAATGACGCTCCCCATTAGGTGTAGGGTAGAGTTATTCAAATCAATAACGCTGTCTTGTAAAAAGAATCCACCTCCCTCCCTTGAGGTTTGGGCCTGTCAGATAATGACACCTCTATTTGTTTACCTTGTCACTTTCTAATCACACTCTTCCCCCTCTCCGTACAGTGTATCAGACGCTAGAAGTGACTGCAAGTGCACGACCCGTTGAACTCCGAGGGCGCTGTTCGGCATTTGAAAGCGACATCAAACGATTGAATAGGAAACATTTCAGACATGAGCTAGACTTCTGTTTGGTATCATTATAAGGGGGCATGGGGCTACTGGCGAGTCAAAACAAGCAACGTGAAGACATCAACTTTGAGTTTGTTCGGAGATGAGACCAAGATGCGTTGCAGACATTTGGAATTTCAAGCTTATACCGTGTCATTAGGATATAGCTCAAAGCAAGAACACTGAGGCTAAGAAGTAGAATCATGAGTTTCATTTGTCACTTGCCAAAAGACATGACAGTGTTAATCTGGTCATCTCAATGTAAAATACCAAATGAATAGCTGAACGCACCGGAGGCCGAGATGCTTACCAATGCAAGAGCCTCATCGTCTCCGATATATTGTGTCACACTGTCAGGGAGAGTTGATAAATGGGCCAAAGCATGACATTTAGAATAACAAATTAGTCTTTATGTTTAAAAAAAAAAAAAGCATGTTCAAATTCAAGGGAAGCCATCCTGCTGCGCTCAGATCTTCTAAAGCGGTTGAAGTACAAAGAATAGAGGAAAAAAATAAAAACATTAAATCGGAGTGGGTTGTGACGGATTGTTTTTGAGTAATAGCTCTACACACTGTGTTAGATCCTCCAGGCCCGCTGCACCGCATCTGGCCAAAGACAAAGCTAATCGTGGAGGACGGCGATGTGAAGGATGGCGCTGGATGGGCCCACTGCAGGGCAGCTTGGCTCACGCTGGGTGTGATGTTTGTGTGTGTAAATGTGTGCGCGTGCCGCTTCGATCATGAGCTCAGCGTGTGGAGGGGGGGGGGAGGTCAGAGCGCAAACATCACAGAGGCTTACCTCAAACTCGGCATCTTGTGCGTGTGGCTTGTCTTTTTTTGTTGTGTCTGAGGAGGGGGCGCATTGGTGTTTGCAAGCTAAGACCACCCCAAGCTGCGATTGCTTTGCCAAGCATAAAAGATACTTTTGCCCATTTTCCGTGGCTGACTGTTTGTAAGACAAACAACATTAGTCATCCTCGACAGTTGCTGCTATCGCTCCGGTTTAATGTTATTCCAAATAAAGTGTGCTGCATTGTCTCATCTTTTTATACGACTTCTATATGTTCGCCAACGTCCCTAACGTGAGTTGACAAGACTTGTGAGCATGAGCGGGCTGATGACTAGTTTGCTGCACGCCGCATTCCGTATGTAAGGCTAAATCCAAGCCTGTTCTTAACTGAATTGCGGGGCTCTGGAATTGGAAAAGACCCAAACTATTTCAGCGCAATCATCTCTTTCTCCTCAGCCTTTTTTTTCCGCTACCGTGTTTCTCTTGTACTTTGGCATCAATATGTATTTCATTCCTCAGGTCCATGTTTCAAATTACAGAGAGCTCTTGGGATAATGGCCGAGGATTCGATTCACTCCGGGTGCATTTAGAGCAGAAAAAGAGCTAAAAGAAGCTTGTCACATCTTTTTGGACTAACACACCTTTCGCGGGATAAGGCTAGTAAGAGCAGCTCTGTGTGGCTCTAAGCCCTACGATATCACTCACCCCCCCGGTGACGGATAGAGACAAAAGCTCTCAAGCATCTCTGTTGACTGAATGATGAGCACAGTTGTATTGCCGTGGACCGACATCATGTTAGAAGAATGGAATTCGGAGGGAAGTAGTCATTTGCCAACTTTGACACCACAGGGAAGCATTGTCAAACACGAGTGAGAATATTGAATGAGGGATGTGTAAGGGGGGGGAGAAAAGTGCCAAAAAAAGAGCAGACTGCTGGCTCCTCTGTACCAGGGCAAACAGGAAAAGTAGTGGAGGTTGTGAATAACAAATTAATTAGAAATGGGAGCAAGATAGCGATGGATGGGAGGCCCGACGGACAGGGTTGGGGGAAAAAAAGCCAATCACTGAGCAGTGAGCTGTGAGCCCCATCCATTATGTGGGGACTGACAAGTTACCAGCAGTCAGAGCAGGAGCTGCACTTAATAAATCAAAGCTGACAACTCCTCCTTGGCCCTATCTCAAGTACAGCTTTCCCACTTCCCCTTCCCCAGCTTCCATTAAGCTTCACCTTCTTGCGGATACCCGCTCCACCGACGTCCACCTTCCAAGGGCTTTGCGAGCATTGGAATTGTTATTCCCCAGGTTGTTTCCGAAAATATGTACTCCACACTGGATTAACCGGCGGTGGTGACAGTCAGAGGGTTACAAGTCTGGGCCAAAGAGGTTCTCGAGTCATGTGAAGTGAGAAGGTTGGCAAATCACCATGAAGAAATCTCCTTTTATTCAGACGACTTCTTACATTTACACGTCGGGTAGCCAATAGGCATGCGGTCCTGTAATTATTTAATTATTTTTTAATCGACATAAATTACTATAATTTTAGTACGGTACAGTTTTTTTTTGTCTCATTGACGGAGAAGAAACCCATGGGGATAATTGTGTGGAAGTGTGTTAACGCACTTCTACGGCCCTCTCCCTCCGTATGACTTTTAGTGGAATTCTAGTTGAATTGCCCGTTTCATAGCTGGAAGAGAAAAAAAATTCCAATGACACGTCAGCTCCACAAATGCATGTGCGGGCGCTAAATAATGGCAACCGCTGCCATTATTTAGCACTTGTAATTTAGCACCATTTGTTCTTAATGAAGGCAGAGCTCCGGAAAAGTTACATTTTAATTAAAAGAAGTTTGTGGCTTCAAGCAGTAACAAGTTTTTCTTTCTTTCTTTCTTTTTATTTTTATTTTTTTTATTAAGTAAAAAATCTTTCAAAGGCTGATCAATTAGCACCCGCCAGAGAGGCCTAGTGTCTAAACGAGTCCTGTGCAGTGCAGCACAACATTTCCAGCAATTAAAACTCTTGCTTGTACTAAGTGGAAAAGGCTCTTCGGGGAACAGTTACCAATACACAAACACCTACACATAGGAGGGAAACAATTACTAGAGCAGATGTTTAGACTGTAGACCTTGCTGGGATCAATTCTAATCAAGTGTCTAAAGGTTGGAAATCAGCCTCGGCGTTCCCTTGTTTTCACTTCATCTTCCGCTCTCGATAACACTGCCGGGGCTCGTCTTTGACCTGCGATCGAGAATCTTCATTGTGGTTTCGGTGGTAAGCGGTGCTTTTAATGATAAAGGTCACACTTCAAATTCTGTGAGTAGAAAAAAAAAAGGGGGGAAACTAGACAGGGAAGCTGAACCCGGCGAACACTTAACTTATTCAGAAAATGATTCTAACCTTAGAAAAGCAGGAGCAACACACTTAACCCTGGAGTGTGCAGGTAGCGCTACTCACGGACCCACGGTAAACCTGGCAAATCAGTTTGGGTTTAACAGGTATAAATGTGAGGTTTTGCTGAAAAGTAGATGCTCACTCAGCAGGTAAAAGGCTCTCTCTGCTGCACAAAATAATACTGGACATTTCCAGGCCCGCAATGATTTTTAAACCTAATTTCCGCTAAAGTAGTATATGTGTTTGAGAAATGTTCAATCTGCTCAGTGGTAAATGAATGACAAGGGTTATGTTCTGTGACATGATCATGAAAAATTATATTTTCCCTGCTGTTTACTCTTTAACGCCTGCTTTCCGGATCTATTATCTCCGTTCACATGTGGCAGATTTGTCATGAAACACCCTTTGTTCGAGGTAATGGAAAGGTTAGTTGCCTTTAAACAATCGCCATCACACTGCGCCTGCCGTAGCTGTGGGCTGAGAGAGGACAAGTCCTGCAGAAAAAAATGGATAATTGCAGCAAGCACATTGTTTTCACACATTGTTTTCACCCCTGGGCATTTAGAGACTCTCTAGCCTGCGCTGACATACAGTATGAACTGTACACCTGCAGTTTCCTGATAAAGGGGAAGAGAGATTTCAGAGATTTACTGAACACAACAGCTCCCAGTGTGATAATGGTAGTAAGAGGAAAAGCCACTATTTCCCCATCACAACAGAGCCTGGTGGGGGGATATAAGCAGCGAGATCTTGTTTGATTTGATAATTAAAATTGCAAACCCAAAAAAGGGAAAGATAGATAGAAGGCTTATGAAAGGCAGAAGCAGGTGAACTGAAAGAAAAGCTGCAATGTTTCTGTGCAGAGGTAACGGAGAGTTCATCCGGAAAGTTATTCCGATACGTGGCGCATGCTTAGCATGTAAACTGATCACGGAATTAAATATTAAACAAACAAACGCATGCACACATGGTCAAGGACACCATCCCACACACAAAAACAAGCTCACTCACACACACACACACACACGGTCCAATTTACAGAATCCAGTTAGGGCTGATGTGTGTATGTGATGCCCATGAAGGCCAGAATTAACCTTGGGAGTCCCCCGGTCCTTGTCACGGTCAACGGTCATGTAACACACACATTTACACACACAAGATTCACCCTCTCCTTGTCGCAGCATCCAAACATGAACAATTAATGCACACCAGCACCATCTAATGCAACTAACGCGGCGTTAATCTCACCGGTATTTATTGACAGTACGGTGCAATCATCCCAAAGCCAACCGAGTAATCCCGTGCGAATAGTGAAGCTTGTCCATGACACGTCTGGTGTAGATCTTGGTTCAAAGTTCCTCCTTGCAAAACTGATTACGCCATTATAGCTGAGTTTCTGAGCAGATTGGTGCTCTAATTTAGCCATGACCTCCCTGGCACTAGAATTTCAGCAGCATGTAGCAACATGCCACCCAAACCATTTTAACCCATTTTTTTTCAGGGTTTAGTTTAAGCCTAATACGATAAGATGGAAGAGTGTGCGTTTAAAAATAACTGCAGTTCTTAATGCGTTATTAAATCTACATCTACTTTTCCCATTCGGAGGCATTTTTTTGATAGTCAAGCGAGCGCCGCGGCTCAGGACCAGATGTGAGCAGAGGTGTCTCCCCCGGCGACACACGCCTTGATCAAAGTGATTTCTTATTTTTGAGACAAAAACAAGCTCTCTCCCCTCAAAGGACAAGGTAGTTACCAGCACTGAACACCGAGAAAGACTCCTCCTAATTTGTAGCTTTGGTTTTTATATATGTGGGTGGTACACAAGCTATCACTACACGAAGCAGTGCTCCACGGCGCCATTCAGTATCTCGGCTGCTCATCAGTACTCAGTATTCTCCGTCACTGTTCTCTCGAGGGCACCGCTTGCTATACATGTGCTCTTGAGGAAAAAAAAAAAAAAAAAAACGTATTGAGGCTAGATGGGTAAGTTGTCACTTCGCTACATATGACATTAGCTTCTTCCCTAGTTTAAGTAATTGGTGTTCCTGTCCCTCAGCCCAGAAGGCTAGGGGTTAGGGGGCTCAAAAGGATGGAGCAGGAAAAGGAGGAAACGGTTCACCGGCAGCAGGTATGCCTTCACAGAGGCTTTCTGATGAGGTCCCATGAGCTCTGTGCATCTGCTGCTTCAGATAAGCATAACTCGGATGCCAGTGGGAAAGGTGGTGGTGGTGGGGTTGGGGGGCAGGAAGATGGATCTTCTCCTCATCTTTCCGTTTTTCAGACTGAATTCAAGAGAGAACTCGTCCCAGAGTAATGCATGTAAATCCACAGACAGTCTGTTCCACGCAGGCCGTGCTACAGCCGGGCTCATGGAGTGAGCGGTGCTGTGGTCATTCGAGACAGGGCGGGAGGAGCGAGTCTGGTGCCTCCTTAATCTCGCACACATATACAAGTTCTCTCTTCAAAAGACTCGCAGCTTCCCTCTGAATTTTACTTCAGGCATTATCCCTGAGCAAAACCAGCGAGCAAATAAAATTAGAGTGGGGGCGGAAAAAAAGTGGCAGAAATCTTAGATAAACTCCTCTCTGTCAACAAACCGGCTTTTGCAGCGTGATTCTCAGGTTGCTAAACAAGGATGTGAGCGAGCGCACCGGGCGCAGATCTGAATTGGAATCCAGAAAAGTAACAATCCATCTTTGTCTGGTTTGATTCTCGCCGCTCGAGTCCCTGTGACAGACAGATGGCTGCTAAGATTATACTAGTTGGATGTGCTGCCTGCTTCCTCCCTTAAGTCACTGCGTTTGATGTTGCAAGGCCAACACTCTCAAAATAAAAACACTAGGTCTAGCTCGTGCATTATGAAGACCGGGAAGGAAACAGCTGCCGAACATCAGCAACAACATTAGCTTCGGCGAGAAAAACAACAAAGTGACAGTAGCCTTGGTTTGGTGTTTAACTTTGCATACTGGAGCCTAATCTAGTATTTTCTTTTAAGCTCGCTGTCTGCCAGCATCAGCCCCCACTGCATCTCAGCCAGTTGCATGCGAATAACCAATTTCACAGCAGACAAAAAAACAAACAAAACGCAGACATCTTGATATTATCTTTACTGGGAAAGGGTATATTTAATCAGCACTCATTCCGAGGTCAAGTGACCCTGCAGTAGTCATGGTTCTACGTTGGCTGCAACTTCAATTGGCAGTGATGGAAACATGATACTTGCCTGGACACACTAATTTGTTCACCCCAAGAGGCTGAAGTTCAAGACATAAAACCAGTGACATCTATAACGTTATCACTGACCTCCATGCTGCTTTCCACTGTTCCCTGTTTTCCAGCACGTTCGTGACACTGAACGTGACGCATCAGAAATAAGAAAAAAACGTGTCTGCTGCCAGTGGGGAAGGTGTCAGTCGCAGATAGTTTTGAACACATTTAAAAACCGGCATGTTAATTCTAATTTTTGGTGTAAAAATGGTATGCTCCATGGTAAGATAACACCAGGATGACAAATTGATTAGGAGAGATTAATCTTGGAGTGCAGCCATGATAGATCCTCACTGAAGTGAAGCTGTTTAATATTCCAACGACTTGGAAAAGAAAAGATCAGCTTTTGATGCTCCTTCACTTTGTCTGGTTTTCGTCAAGTTGAGCGTGATAGAACCTGATATTTAATCACTTGCCTGAAAATGATCACAAACCGATTCACTTTCGGAATATGCCGATAAGATATATAGCACTTCAGCAGAGCGCCATCCTGTCCTTCATTGTCTCGACAGCTGACACTAAACGCTCATACACTGTAAAGTTTTCAGTGCACATGTGTGACTCTGAGCATACATAATGCTGCAGTGATGCCATGGATCCAGATATGGTTGAGTAGCTGCAGGGGGAACAACTCCCTCTCCCATTTTTTCCTCCCCGCCGAGGCTATTGTTCACGGCTACGGTGCGTTCAAGGTCAAACAAACTACCTCGGCAGACGTGGTTATTCAGCACAATAACAAAAAAAAATCTAAGTCTAATTACCAGCTTATAATAATTTTCCTATTTCGCTACATGCTGTGTTCTCGTTCTCTGTGTACTGATTTTGCACCCTTGTTTAAGCAAAAACACATTTTCAAGTTTTCCTCTGACTCATGTACAGTGATCTGGGAGCAACGGGGTAAGGCTGTGCCAAATACTACATGATTTGGCATGAATTACGGCGCACAGTGAGTTTGAATCATTCAGTAAGACAAACGGAGAAAAGGTCAACATCCCCATCCCTTCAGGTCCCCGTTCCCCTCTGTGTGACTTTGCCTCTCCCGTGTAAATGTCTGGCTTAATTAAAACACGGCCGAGACGTCTCTCTGCGAACACCTGTATGATCGTAAATCCAGTCAAGCTGTGTTGGCACGGTGAGAGCAAGGGGAGGGAAGGAGAGGGAGGATTGACTGTATGTAGGTGGGAAGGGGGCATTTTCATTCTTCTACCTCCGCGTCTGGGCTGCAACACCCTTGACCTGCTTGTCACCTATCCGTCATGATGGCTGAGTGACGGCCCCCGGCGCATCTCTTAACCTTCTTTTAATCAACCTGTCCCTCCGAATCACCTTAAACATAAGAAGCGGTTGACGGGGGGGACAGGGGGCATTTGTCTTTGCATTACGGGCGGACGGCCTCTCCTTGAGAAGCCCACCAGATTCATCAGCGTGATGAAGTGGTGTGTGCACTCCTTAAAGGAAGCCTTGGGAAGGGAAGGAGAGTGAGAGGAGAGAGTCAGAGAAGCAGAGACAGAAGGAGAGGGACGGACGGAAAGAAAAAAAAAAAAAAATGAAATGGGAGGGAAAGAGGAGCGGGCGCGTGTGTGAGCGCTGTGTGTTTGTGTGTGCACGTGATGGAGTGTGTTGTGTTGAACCTTGAAACTCAAAGCTTGTGTTCATAGGGGGCAGCCAATCAATAATGGTGTGCAGTCACCGAATGGCTGTTAGGGAAACACAAGTGTAATCCCAGCCTCTGCTTCTTGCCAGCCCATTGATTGAATCAGGGAAGATTGTGTCTGTTGTTGTCACGTTAAAAAGGCAAAGAAAAAGGGGAGGGGATAATTATCAATAGTTTTTTTTTTTTTTTAAATAGCAACATGATATGTTGAGGCTTTAATACATAGAGTGTGACAGGCACACAGGAATAGAGCTAGGAGTCTGCAGTTGCGCTAGCAGCTCTGCTAGACTGTATACTATGAGCTACACACTAACATTGGCATGCTAACATGTTTACCATGACAATGCTGACAGGCTCATGTTATCCAGGCAATGCTTGTCATGTTCATTTATCCTTGGTATAAGGTGTCAGCTTGCTAAAAACTTGCTAATCAGAGCTTAACACAAGGTATAGTCAAGTCTGGCAGGATGTCTTTAGATGTAGGTACTTGGTCACAAACCACAGAAAAAGAAGCAAAGGACATGATGGAAACTCTGACCTGATGGTAGTTCTAGATGAAGAGTAAGGAGTTAACTATTGGTTGGATTGCTCATCTTCATCCTCTCAGGATGAATGTGACTGATTTTGGTTATCGCTTCTGGGGACAGTGAATGTCTGTAAACCAAATTCCATCCATCGAGTCATGGTTAAGATATTTCACTTGAACCCTTAAAAAGAAAACTTTAGCCTGCTGGTGGTGCAGGATCAGATTATAGAAGTCAGTTGGATTCATCCTCTGGTAACAATGGCTGTCTGCACAAAATGTCATGGATCTCCATCACATATTTGCCGATTGAATGATCCAGGCCGCTGTTGTCACACCTCTCAACAGTCTTCACCTGAAATGGCTTCCCATTTCGACAGCATGATTTCAGACAGCAACAGGCTGGTTCCCTCTCGAAGCCTCCACCTACCTGTCATCTCCGATCGACTCCAGCACCGCTTTTGTTTTACCTCCTGCCAAACCTGAGTCTTTATGACTCACCCAAAGCTTCCTCCTCCTCCTCCAAGCTTCGCATCAAGCACAAACACACGCTATTCATGCCAAATAACTTTCATACTTGACTATAAACAATGGCGAATCCTTAACCCAGCCCACCCACTCGAGAGGAGGCAGCCGTGAGCTTCTGCCTCAACATCCCAACAGGCTACGGGGCTCCTTTACAGGTTGAAGGTCGATGCTCCGCCAAACAGGCTTTGTGGTCACTGGGGAGGCCCACTCCTCCAATCAAAGGGCACACTTTAATCCTGCAGAAAAACTAAAGGTCCCTTAAAGCTTTTTTTTCAGAGGCACACCGCAAACTCATTAAGAGATAGATTATCAGACGGACAAATAAAAAAAAAAAAACACACACACACACACACGCGCGCACAAAAAAATAACCCAATCGATGTTTTGAAAGGCTCCAAGTTTTTCTGCCCAAGGCGGGAAAAAAATGGGTTCATTAGATAAGGCTTGACACACTGAATTATCAGACTTTGATAGTGCATTTAGCTAATTAATGTAGCCGCAGATTGAGAAAGGTTGCCTCGATTCCCTCAACCCTTAGCACAAGAACAAGTTTAAGCGCTAACAATCGCTAGACATTTTTCCATGTCCTTTCATTGTCTTCAAGGACGAACCCCATCACAAGACATTCCTGCACACACAGAGAGAGTTACAGGCGCACACTTCATACCTCAGTGCACCTTATGTACCCCAGAGACCCGGCGAGCTAAGAAATCATTAAAAACAATATTTCATACAATGCCTGCCACTGCAGTCTGACTCACCTTTGACTGTGATAATATAAGTAGCGGCTAATTGATTACCTGCTGCAATCTAAAAGGACTGAAAAGGTCAAGGTATGGCACCATGCAAAGGACAAACACCACAGGCAGCAAGGAAAGGTCACAGCCCCTTTGCCTTTTTGAAGAAAGGAGCAGTGGATGAGCTAACAGGAATCCCAGGGGAGACGCAGCATGAGTAATTTTGGGGCAGACGGCAGCCTTGTCTAAATATAAGCACTCAAGCTGTGCCGGCTGGCACATGTTGAAGACCCAGTCTTGAGACAATGTTGAAATCCAGGTCAGGAGATTTTCTGTAGGCTATAAGCTGGTTCTAACAGTAGTTAAGACTGTATGTGACTGCTGAAAGGTATTTAATATGTGCGGCAATAAATGGAGGATCTTCTTTTGCGAGGTGTATAGCATTTGCTTTTTCCAGACTGCCAGCATGTTTATTTATTTCCATTTGTATGAAATAATTAAACTAGAAAAAACTGGCAGTATTTCTGGCTTCACGTAGCTCGTCATATAGATGTTACGAGCACAGTCTCGCTCTACCTTTAACGAAAGCTTTTCAAATTCGTCTTCTTAATGGCCATTATATTCTCTGTTGTGAGTGAATTTCATTTGCATTGAAGTCTGGCATTATGATGGCTAAATGTATTCCTACACAGAGTAAAGTGCCGCGGTTCAGACTAAATCCTCGTCTTTCCCTCCGTACCTCCCTCGTCCTTTGAGACGTACAAAGTGTATAATGACGCCTAACTGAAAGCACAAAGTGTCGAAAGCGACATTGTGACACTGCTCAGCAAAGACTCCGCTTAGGAAATTAATTT
Source organism: Spondyliosoma cantharus (assembly GCA_900302685.1). Taxonomy (NCBI): domain Eukaryota; kingdom Metazoa; phylum Chordata; class Actinopteri; order Spariformes; family Sparidae; genus Spondyliosoma; species Spondyliosoma cantharus. The sequence continues at coordinate 75,276 of OMLP01044452.1, forward strand.
GACAGATGTAACATGGCTGAAACAACAAAGATGTTGACGCAGTGCACATTTTTTTTTTGGCAGAAAACTTTTTTTCTGAAAAAGGAAGCAACACAACACAACCCAAAAATCTAAATCTCTACAAAACCTCAGTGGCCACGTCTGTGTGTCCTGCCAGAGATTTGCATCTGTACACACACCCTGCCTACTAAATCCATTATCACGACACATGGCCACTGTCTCTTTCCTCAAGAGTGTGTATACGCAGGTGTCTGTTATTATGATTTGCAAGGCTATGTTATATAAAAAAAACAAACAAAAAAAACAGCGGTTCCATTTATTTGTCAGTGTCGCTGCTTTTTGCTGATGTCTGAAGACAACACTCCACTCCGGCCTTTTATCCACCCCTCCCCAAAAAGCAATGAAGTGAAATGGTGGTGACAGCCACATCCTTGCCGGAGCAGGCCAGACATTGCTTGTTAACACATGGAGAATGGAACGGGACTAATGTACACTTCAAGGGCAAAGAAAAAGGTTGAATAATTGAAAGCCCCACTCCCGCTAGGACTATGTGTTAAAAGAGCCTGACGATCACATCACATCGCCTTCACTTTTCCAGTTGGTTTCCGCTCTAGCGCTGGGCAGCCCCCGTTGGCACACAGGCATTAGGTATTCTTTCACGTAAGCTCAGTTTCTCCCATGAGTGCCTGAGCTCTATTCAAGGTACAAAGGGGAGATAGTGTTTCGCAGTCTTTGATTTACTGATGGGGGCCTCATAAGATAAAAGGAGCTTGGGAGTCAAACTGCACCAAATACTGGGCTTAGTACACAGCAGTTAACCGACAAGGCTCCCTCAGGACCTGCGGGTCCTCCTTGTCAGCTTGACATACTTCATGTTGCCATTTGCACTTTTACCAAGGGGGTTTTTCCTCCCTATGGGGCCTCCAAAGGGCTCTCCTTCTTAGACGGAAGCAGCCTGACAACGGAGAGAGAACTCATGGGCTGTGTTGTAGGTTGCACGGGAATACAAATGCCGGGGCCGAAGCGCCATTTGACCCCAAGCTGCAGCCAAAACCCCAGAGCCCCTCAAATACACTAACCACACACGGGGACGCGTCTGCTTACACACAAACGCAAATGCATTGCAGCAGGTGCAAGCACACACACAAAGAAAATAAATAAAAAAAATTCAGGAGTTACTGCTAAATTAGCCTAGCTGACTATAGCATAATCTGACACCTTCTGCCAGACTTGCAACTCTTAGCCTTTTTTATTGTTTGCTTCATGGTTTTATAAAGGTATTTTAGGGGTGCTCCGGGAGCTGCATATACTGCATTTGCTGACACATGTATATTTCACAAAGTGTCAGGGCTGCAGATCAAGGTGTGAGGGGAGAGCGAGAGAGGGGGGGGCTGTAATAACCGTGACATATGATATTAGTCTTAAGACTTAACGCACTGCAAAACACTGCAGTGCCTCCCTTTAATTATCAATTGAGATGATTTGTTTGTATTCTTGCATTCAGAAGTTAATGTCAAATTCCGCAGATTAGGTGGGACAACCCACTGACACTCACTGATGATCATTCACTGCCACGACCCATCAATCAGACGTGAGGTGTCGGGAGATACAGGCTGCTTGATTGATACTATGTGTCATTGTGCTGTGAACAGAATTCGATTTAGGTGGTGACTGAGAGCCTCTGGGAAGTTAGTCAATATGTTGCTTGCCAAACTATAATTAGCCCAGCGGGTGCTTTGTGCTGGGGCAAGGTAACACTGTGAGTCGACTTTGATGCGAATGTCAGTTTTGCGAAGTGCTGGTTTGACAAAGGTGTCGCGGCGCATTATATATGTTACAGACAAGAACGCGCTCTACTTGATGACACAAAGCGTTGCATCATGTGCTTTGCTGGTTGCAGCACTGTTCAAGTCATCGCGATCATCAGCTTTTTTTGAAAGCACTCTATAGAGTTTGCATTTGGCTATGCGCTGCTGAAAAACTTTCCATGGTCCATTTGTTATCGTGAGTTAAGGGCTAAATCCATGAACTGCTAAGGATATGAAGCGATCTTTTTCATAAACTTTGATACAGATTTTCAAATTTTTTTTCCGTTTCCAAAAACACTTGGAGACACACAGTAAAATGTTGCAAACGAGCCAGCATGCTGTTAAAGATACAAATGACATTGGACACAAGGGAGTGACTGATTTGGGTAGTTAAAGTCTCAAACCATGCTGGGCAGTGTGTTTACCGTGCAGTTCGAAAAACTATTAGAGTTTGTGCGTGGGTTCTGAGAGATGCGGTACACGATGAGCTTCAGCAGAGTGCTTTCCCGAATGAGAGGCGCTGCTGTTGAACTCATTAATGGACGGGGAGGAACGAGAGGAACAGAGATCATATTTATGGGATGAAACAGTCAGATGAATTTGTTTGTGCACGCACACACGCACGCACACAACGAGAACACACTTGTTCCAGACAGTAGAGTGATGGCATGTAATTATTTCCTCAATGGCTGACCATGTGTTTATCAGAATGTTAATGTATGCATAATAACAGGCTCCACAACGCCTGCAAGAATGTCAAGGCTGCCAGCCTGTCAATCAAGCCTCAAAATAGAATGGCAAATAAGTATGCACTGCTGTCATGCAGCCCTTAAGCTGACGAATATCAGGCCAGTGCACAGGGTAGAATTATTGTATCAGGGAGCATAGCGAGCAGGTGGTCATTTGGCGACAGACGAACTAGCACCTGAATGCGGAGCTGAGCTGAAGAGCCGGTGGAGGGAGAAGACAGCAGGGAGAGAAAGAGGGAGAGGGGGGTACAGGGGATAGAGACACAAGAACGGACCAAGCAAAAAAAAAATCAGACAGGGAATAGACATTAAAAAGCATCAGCAGAGATTTCCGTCATGCGGTGCAGGAGACGCTGGAGAGCAGACAAACAGACAAAGCATCAATGAGCTACCCACTTGTAGCTGCTATTGATTACCTGCGAGTCCTCTGGGGAGACCCCTAACCCCCGCCCACTATTCACCTCACAGAAAAAAAGGGAAGGAATGGAAAAAATAAATAAAATACCATAAGGAAGGAACAAAAGAAAAACCGTGGGTTGAATCCCTCTTAGACCCTGCGAGCAATGCCTTATGTTCGAAAAAGATAGTCTGAAGCGCCAAAGCCTTTATTTCTTTTATTTCTGCTGGATATTGGTTGACAGCATGTAGGTGTGGAAGGCGTGCAAAGTTAGTGTACCTGCGGCAAACTTTGAACGCTTTGAGGTGAAATTGCCAAGTCAGTGATAAGCCATCCCTCGCTAGATAGGACTCTTTGCTCTGAACTAGTTTGGATCTGGCGTAGCATTGTATCGGAATGATAAGAGCAGCATCGGCGAGGGAAGATGCAGATTTTGTCCATTTGACGCCCTGGGAATGAGACTCCACGATTGGCTATGTCACATGTTGCACCCTGAACTACAGCTGAAATGAAGCACAATTAAGAGAGACATACACGTAGTTAGCTGTCAGCCAACTGCTTTCTGTTCCCCGGTGTACCTTCGCCCCTCTTGGGTCTTATAAATAGTTATCAACATGACAGCATTTATCTGCTTTGCCTTATTAAACAGTACAACCTGATTATCATCATCCACAGGACAGATTTTCTTTGGATTAGTTCAAAGGACAGCTATTTGGGGAAAGGCTATGTTGGATAAGGAAATGGGGACAGAGGCGGGAGAGGGCCACCAGTCAGGCTCCCCGGATGGATCTCTGTGTGCGTCCATAAACCCTAAAGACTTATCTCAAGATTTTAGACCCTGTCTGGACAGCATGTTGTGCCGGATTATGACCAAGGTGTGAGGATGATCTGTTTCCAGTAGACATACGAGGTCAGACTACACACATACGCAGGGCATCGACTTATACTGTACACGTAGTGATATTTTTTTCATTTCATTTTTTTTTTTTTTTTTGGGGGGGTAGGGGTGGAGCTGCAGCGTTGGAGATGTTCCAGACAAAGTTTGGCTGTACTTTTGGATAAAAAAAAAAAAAAAAAGAGTCGAATTGATTGCAGTCATTCATCACGGTGGAGACATCTGCTTTATTGAGAAATTCTGAGCTTGAGCCACAACAGCGCGGGAGGAACCGCAACTCATCAAAGATACAAGGGCTTTGTCCTGAAAATTTTACTCGTGAGAACATTGCCGCCGTACCTGTCACTGATTGGCTGCCCGCCACCACGATGCAGTGCATCTCGGGCATGTACAGCTGCAGAGGAGACATATGGGAGCCTGCGTGGCGGATTTCCTCTGTTCCTTATATGTTATGGCAACTCGTGAGCTCCCAGCCTCTCATTGCCAAGGACACTGCGAGCAAAGTCTCACCAGTGTAAATCTTTAAACAGTGAGGTCACCTGCACAGATTTAAGAGAATTAATGCCAGGGCCCGGGGGACGGGATGGCGCGTCAGTCTGTATGAGTGAATGCCACTGAATCGAGTTAACCAAGCGGAATCGTCTTACAATAATCAATTCTTAATTTCATGCCGAGTGCCTCAGATTAATCTGTGCACCAAGGAGAAGCGAGTGAGCTTTGATTCGGGGCTGTGTTGCTGCGCTGCTTGTTAAACACAAAAGAAACAGAGGTGGATTGGAAAAGGACGGGGATTGGACTTCTTTTACCATTCAGGTATAAACCACGCGCCAACCATACGATTACAGAAGTTATGGTATTGAAAGGCATCACAATGATAGCGAGTCGACTGGAAATGTATGGCAATTACTGTCGCGACAAATACATAATAAAAATGTGCTCTGGAAACGCACGTTCAGTGTTGGTGGCTTTAAATTAGAGAGAACCCATAACATGCGGTTGCGGTAGTTGCGGAAATTGCATTATGCATCGCACACCTTGAGAGCCCTCAAAATCATATCCTATAGGGATGTTTAGCAGTATATCCTGCCATGCATTCAAATTACCTCATCTCATAGAGCGATATAGGATTTATGAGCTTTTTCAGTGTATAATCAGAAATATCCGAGTACGATCAGTATGCCTCAGTAAACAGTTTATTGAATCAAAAAAAAAAAAAAAAAATCAGATTTCCCATTAATGGCAGTGTTCAGCAGGCAACACTGACAGCATCGGTGGCAGAGATACTGGTACGTTATATATCGTCTTATACAATCAGACTCTCCTCCAGCGCGACCTTGATCAGAGAAGCCTTCAAACTGTTAAAAACACACACACGGAAACATGCAAGCCACGCGTGCACACGAACACACTTGGGCTCGGGACACACCGTCTAATCACTGGGGCCAATCTGGTGAAAACAATCACCCAGTTAATTGAGAGCAGTTTAGAAGATGAGTGTATCAAACACACAACA
>OMLP01044452.1:100804-114958 GCA_900302685.1 Spondyliosoma cantharus
CATCCACGTGTAATATTGAGCTGTCCCAGAAACTTCCCGCCAAACACTGGGAAGTCGTTATCAGATCAGCAACCCAATTCCTCAAGTGCCTCCTGCACTGAGGCACCACATGCATCTTCCAGGCTCTTTCCTAGCGCAGCCATTTGCAATGATGTCGATTCATTGGCTTACTGGTTTTTACTCTCAGACGTTTTGAGAGGTGGCGGGGCATATAAAATGATACAGGTTGCAGAACCGTGCTTTCATGTGATTTACTTTATTCTGGCTTGCAGCCGTACATCGGCACAGATGGCACCGTCAAAGAATAATGGGACAGACAGTTTCAGGCTAGGACGCTCAGTTTTACTTGAATGTTTTTCACGTGTGGCACACAGGTCTTTGTAGGTCACAAAAGCTCTCTGCAAAGGTTACATGCACATTACTGTACATGCATCACACTCTTAGGATGTGTAGCGGCATACATAAGTGGCCATATTTCATAACGAGGAGGGGTGTACATGCACTCAGCATACTACTCAGCTACAGCAACAGTGTACGTTTAACCTTAGCCTTCACGCTTAAAGCTGCGCCAGCGCAGGTGTCAAGTTAAAAGAAGCATATATTAAATGAATGTGTGACTAACAGGCTAAATAATTAAATTAAATCTTGTATTATAAGCAAAACCTCATTTTGCGTCCACTTAACCTTTATATCAAAGCCACAATCTGTAATTCTTTGCACACAGACTACAGCAGAGATGATGGAGCATGCAGTGGCACCTCGTTGCGAAAATGCCACTGCATCCATCTTCTCATTTGGTGACAACAAACCTGATTGATTCATTTCAACATACAGATGCATATCATAAGAATGTATTTACTAAAAACATTAAAACTCAATTTCAGATTTTAGCTTAATATAAATGTAGTTACACCATTGACTGCCCTGATGCGAAACTAGTTCTAAAATGAATAGAAAGTACCTGAGACTTGTTGTTATTTGCATAAGAAAAATATATTTTCTTTTCCCACCATCCTTTTGTTCACACATTTTGCATTTTCACCCACATAACCTTGTGTTCTTGTTTTGCTCTCCTGTTTCCAGACAGATGTTGAGTTCGAGCTCAGCGGTGTCACCCATGCATGGCAAACAAGGTGCACTGTATTTCTAAGAAACACAACAACAACAGAACTCTGAATTATGGACCTTTTTTTTAATAAAGGATGTGCAGGCGCCTTTTCTCAACTAAATGCTTGGGTGCAGCATCACTCCTGAAACAGGTGAGACTGTTTTAAAATTGGATTAACTCGTCCCTGTGGTGAGAACTTTCATTCAGTTACAAAATGAAAAAGAAAGAAATTTGGCTGAATGTGAGACATAATGAACATGTCTTGAGAAAAGTCGTATTAATGCCTCAGATCTGAGAAGCGGGGCTTTGACGAGAAAAAAGAAGCAAGTTTGCCTTGTAGCATATTTTGAGCCCACCTGTGTTCTACAAGCAATCACAGATCCCAGTAGCAGGTTTGAAAAATATCTATCAAAAAAAAAAAGAAAAAAAAGAACCTCGGCTAGGTGGAGACAGGATTAGCAGACACAGTCGAGCTCAAAACACCAACATTTTTTCTTTTAGGCCCGCTGTGCCAGTGCTTTGTCCTCTCCAAGGAAAAAATAACACCGTATGATCCACCACTACTCTACTTACAGCACACCCACAACTGAACACACGCAGCACTGAGAAGCCTCCTTTGGTTTCTTTAGCCGGGAAAAAAACATAGCCTGTTGTTCCCTGTGCATTAAACTGCAATTTAGAAGCCATTAATCCATCCCGTAATCCGTCACCAAATAAAATCCTGACGAGGGGGTTAGCGAGGGATTCCGCACACTTCTCCTACATTTAACTGTATTCTTACATGCAGCTCTTTTTTTCTTTTTAACAAAGTCGCCCAACTCCGGCTATTTCTCTCGCGCCGTCTCCCAAGGAGAGAGCCTCAGATGGATGGAGATGCGGCGACAAAGAGCTGAATGAAGAGGTGCAGATGCTAACCCTGCCCTCACAGGTGACCTAGTGATCACAACAGCATCTGGTTGAATTACTTAACACTGCCGCCCAACAGACATGTAATCCGGGATAATGCCCTTTTGCTGAGTGCTCCAATCTGGATAAATTCATCCCCGAGGAATGAGATCCAGCGGCAGAGTCTCAGAGAGAGGGAGAGAGATAGAGGGGGGGGAGAGGGAGAGGAGATGAGGGGGCTTGGGGGTTTGATTGGTTGGTACTAAAGAAAAACTGTTGGGGCTGGGTAGTCTTCTAGATGGATAATGAAGCCCAGCAGTAAACAGCTTGATTTTGTTGACTGGCTGACTGACTGCATGAGAGGAAGCAGATCATTGCCTGGTTTTCCAAGAACACTCCAGACTAATCATATTCCCTTCCCCGGCTGACCTGAATCCTGACAGAATCCAAACAAGGCTTTGATCCAAACTGCAGTCACACGGTATACTGTACTTACTTACATACCGCATTTATTTTCTTTCTTTCTTTTTCTATTTCTCTTCGGTGATGCCTGGGATGGGAACATTTACTAAATCCCTGCATAAACACATATGCCCCACTGTGATTGTATAGCTATCTCTGGGTTCAGTGATTTATAAATGCATTAATTTATCTAGTATTTTCAAAAAGTCATCCACCAAACTTTCTTGCGAGGTATCAACAAAATATAAGTCACTGCCAAAACTGTTTTTTCTTGGAAATAGCATCTCTCGTTAATGCCACCAGCACTGCCAAGCACTGGGACTTACAAGTTCCAGCTGTCCAGCGGCAGCCTCTTAGATTATTTATTCATATGTTTACTTATTACCATAAATATCCAACAGGGCACTCGGCTCAGAGGGATTACAGTGGGCTTAATCTATCGTGGCACAGAAATGAGCAGGGGTCACAGCGGCTGAGGTGACTTAAGCTGGCTAGCCTTGATGGGACATGCAGCACAAACAAGAAAACAAACTGCAAGCCACTGGGCCCCCATCATGGGCTGATGACATCATCCGTCACTCACTCCGCCTGCATGGCATGATCCAGACAGGGTTAGCATTACTCAAGCCAACTGTCACGTATGGCGAGTGGGTAAGTCATGCAAACAGGACAAGGACATGTCTGGTTTTTTTTTTTATTATTTATGGAGGATATTCATTGTGACGTAGCAGACTCCCATGACAGTGCGGGTGAAGCTCCCAACTGATTCTGTTTTAATTCAGTTTGTCAGTTGCCTCAGTCGCGTCGAAGATATAATAGCTTGAACAGCAGCATATGACAACATATAAGAAAAACATATTGCCGTGCTGAATCAATTAATTACCTCTGAGTTATTACAGTCATAATCCGTGCATCAGACAGCCGTGTGTCTTGCTTATAAATAAGAATTCATAATTATGATGCTGAAAATTGGTATTTCTGTTCGAGTCGTGTTGTGCAATGTAATGGGCTGTATTTCGCTCTCTTTTTTTCTCCTCTTTACAGAAGGGAGAATGATTTCCCCGTTTATAAAAAAATCCACACATCCAGACATGACATTGGAAAGACATTTAATTATACTTTGCTTGAGAAATATGTATCAAAGCCTGCCGCCCATGAAAAGCGGATTTAGAGTCGTCAGACAGCAGTTAATAGACAGCAGTAAATGAAATAGAGGCTGTTGGGGGGTACTAAGACATGCTTTCCAGGACTAAGAAACAGCTTAGTCTGGCTGGGTGCTGAAATCGGGAGTTCTGACACGAGATATATGAGGGAGCGGGAGATAATGAAGGCGATGGGGGGGAGGGGAAGGGCCAGGAGATTTTTAAGAAGATTGGGATTTCATTCCTGTGCAGCAGCGCTGCCCCTAGTGGTCAAAACCTGGAGTCAAGGGGAGCTCAGAAAATTGATTTCCCTGAGAAAGTGGACCAAAAACCCAGTGATTTCACAAGATGTCATTCAGACAAAAACAGAGATGAAGAGACAGGGAGACACAGAGGGAGAGAGGCAGGGGAGACGGGGACAGAGCCCGTACACTTAACATCGAGGATGTGTGATTTTTCTCGAGCACATTTTCTTCAGAGCCTGGCACATCCAGTACAAGACTGTTCTTAAATTGCCCATCCTCCACTGGGACACTATGCTCTCACATATTTCACCCGTTCCCCGACAGAGGCCGGGGTTCTCAATCACACTGCATCACACGGCAAAAGAATGAAAAAAAGAAAAGACAGGAGGAGAGAGGGACGGTTAGCCGGAGAGGGAGAAATGTGCCGCTGCAAGGTGAGGAGTGAAATCAGGAGCCAAGTGAGGAATGTGCAAGACGCTGGACAATGTACAGATTGGATGGGAGGTGGGATGGAGAGGAGGTGGTGTGAGGAGATGGACGAGGTCCTGGGCAAGTTTGGCCTGAGGTGAATGTGTTCCTGGAGACCGTCTCCCAGATCCTCCTGGCTCCTGCTGTGTCATCTGTCACTGGCAGGGGAGGTGACAGCGAAAAGAAAAGGTGCCCTAGATGCGCCAACAGCACAGTCGGGATAGAGAGCGTCTTGGAACAGCTTTCCCTCTCCTTATTCTCCCTCTCCAGCCTGCTCGCTCTGGACCATTTATTTCTCAAAGTTGAGAGAAAAGAAACTGCTCAGCGCCTCTGCATATGGACTGACTCTCTCGCTCATTCCCCCGCTTTCACGCTCTCTTTCTTCCTCATTCTCTAGCAGGATATCTGTGTCTCAAGTATGTGACTGCTATGGCCACAGCTCCCCTCTGTCCTCCTGTTCATTAAAAAAAAAAAAAAAGATTGTTTTCCGCAGCTTTCTGCTGACATCGATTTGGCACATAAACAGAGCCGTAATTTGTACAACAACAGTAAGCTACAGGGAAGCACTTCTTGCTCCCCAGAGGCATGCATGGGGGAAGGTACGTTGTTATCCACTGCTTACCTGCCAGGGGTTGGCGGTATTTTATATTATGGTAATAACCAAATGTGCTGAAATGCACGGCAATCTCATCTCATTCCAGCTGCAGCAATCGCCTTGTTCCAGCCGCTTCTGTCTGAGATTCGGTGTCGGTTGTTCCCAGGATTGGGGGCTAAGCCTGTGATGGTATGTGAATGAAAATATGACGGCGCCAAAACAAAAAAAGTCCAAAAACAAAGTGTGCAGCATGTCCGTAAATCAACCCCCTCCTGCAGTTTTGATGTCTTATATAATTAGGGTGTTATTCATGGTCTTGATTTGTAGGAAATACAAATGAAATACAGGGCAGCAGAGATAAAAAATGAGTCAGATGTTGGAACTAAACCCAGCAGATGCTTAACAGAGTTGGCGGATAAGAGACTAATGACTGATCGTGTATTTCTGCATCACAGTAAGCACAGATGGCGAGGCAGAAAGACTTGACAATGAAATCGGAGGAACAGAGCACACAGCAAAGCAGCAGCAGCGGCAGCATCAGGGAACAGTCACAGCACATACAGTACAGCGCCCGCGTCGGATGCACTGTAACTTCCCCCCCTTAACGAATAAAAAAAAAGCTGTGACCTGGAGAGGGAGCTTGACTCATGCCACTCTCTGAGTCCACTCGCACAGCTTGTGTCATCGTCCCAGGTCATACACAATCATGAAAGAAGACAACAGGCAAGATGACACCCCTCGCCGGAAGGGATCTACACCCATTAATGAGTGGGAGACGCTCAGAGGGAATTAGAAGCTTCATCACTCCGGTCGGTTTTTAAATTGGTCTGTCTCGATGTCATTATTTCCTCCCTATTTTCTACGAGAGAAATGAGTCGTCAGAAAAGAATAATCACAGTGAATTGTTGTATTTGATGAGCAGCATTTTTTTTTTTGTTTTTTCCTTTCCCTCTGCTCGGGCTGTAAATCAACATGTGGAACAGCTGATTCGAGTGCTGCAGAAAATGATCTTGTCTACTAAGTTTGATTTGTTTGCCGCTGCTGCAGTGTGCTGCCGACTTTGACCTGTCAATTCCAACACAACATGTGAATAGACTGAGACGTCAGATTGGAGAAGACTGGGTTTTGCCTGTCCCCCCTCCCCCGTGGGAAACACCTGTACACAAACAGATGCGGACGCACACATTCACTGAGTCGGAGCCCTTCTTGGAATTTAGTCCAACGTGACGGGGTCAAACTCTGAAATGGGGTGGGGGCCGTGTCATTGACCCCGACCCCGCGGAGCGTAAACCAGGGCGCTTGTTGTGGGCCAGCCGTGGCTCCGACAGCAGCCGGACATCCAGTGTCTGATCCTGCCGTGCGTGCGTCCGTATTTTACAGGCACTCCAGCGGGTAGAGTTCTGTTGCACTTTCTTCACCTTTATTGTTTTCCAGAGACAACCACCTGGTGGCAAGCCGGGGAAACAACTAATCCATCCTCATTCTGTCCACAACCAGACTGTCTAGGTATAAAAATAACAGCGGATACTGTCCAAAGGGGCTGCAATTGCCCGGCTATACTCACGAGCCTGCCTTCAGAGGCGCTTCGCCGTTAACTTTTTCCTCTCTCTTTTTCTTTTGAGCAGACCCCCCGTAGTCGGACTCAATGGGGAAGGGCTGTCAGTTCAAAAACAATGTGACTCGACGGTCGGACGCTTGACTGAACTTGGACTGGGGTTAGAGGGCTTTGTTTGTGTGTGTCCGTGTGTGTGACAGGAATATCAAGCCCGCATAGGAAGTATTTAACTCGGCTGGTCTGAAGGCTACGACAAACGACTGATGGGGGGAAAAGTGCAGGCTACAACAACCCGTGGCTCCTCAACCCCAGGAGAGCCGCACACACTTCTTCCTCCAATTTCCCCCTTTCTCTTTTCGCATCGCACACAACAGTGCGCATCAGAGTGCTATATATATATTACAAGCGTTTTTTTTTTTGTTTTTTTTAAACACACAGATGGTAGGACAAGCTCAGCCATCACAGCAGGGATGAATTCAGAGACGCAATTCCCCCGGCCAGCAAGTCACACAGCAATCACAAGCGCGCAAGATGTGATGATGAAGCAACTTAATGTGGAAAAAACTCACCGCGTCCGGAGATCCACAGGAGTAGAAGGACCCAGGGGATCATGACTGGGGAGTGGAGAGGGCAAAACCTACGGAAAACAGTGGGCGAGTGTGAAATTGAAGTTGGCAGGCACAAACACATGCACGAGATGAGACAGTGCTCCTCTGTGCTGCTGTGTGGGGGGGGACGGATGCTACAGTCCCTCAGTGCTGTCTCCTCTTTACCAGTGGAAGGCTGGTAGTCTGTCTTCAGTCCGTCTCTCTCTCTCGCTCTCTCTCTCTCTCTCTCTTCCTCTGTTGACCGGTCTTCTTCTTCCCCGTGTCTCCCCTTCTTCTCTGTGTGTCACTCTCCAGAGTTGCCGGTGGACAGCTCCTCTTTGCCTCACACGCTCTCTCTTGTTGATGTGAGCTTGTAGACTTTCTGTGTCTTCCGCCGCTGACTCTGAGCACTGACACACACACACACACACACACACCCTCACTCTCGCTCTCTCGCTCGCACGGCTTCTCGTCGCCCATCCATTCTGAGTCTCTTCAGCCCTCACTTGCCCCCCTCCTCCTCTTCCTCCTCTCTCTCTTTCTCGCTCTACCACTCACAGCTCAGGCAGCCACAGTCGGGGGATAGAGCTCCACAACTAGACTCCTCCCTCCCTTCCTCCCTCTCTCTCTCTTTCTATCTCTCATTCTCCCTCCCTCTCTCTCTATTGCTGCCTGGCTGTCTGGGTGGCTGTGGCTGAGTGTGAGGCTGGGAGACTCGGGTCCTCACTCTGGGAACGAGGGGCTGTCATGGGAGAGACGTAGAGGGAGCAGTTCCAATTAGAATGAGAATGGGAGCGACCCAGCCTCGCCAGGCTACAAATAATACAGACATCCACAAAACAAAAGTGCAATTTCACCCCTCCTCCCAGTTAAAGACCCCTGCCTCCTTTTTTTTGTTTTTGGGCTCCCACGGACGGCACTGAATTTTTTGGGGAAAGCTGTGAGCTCCCTTCCTTCAGAATGGATGAAGAAAGCATTAGCATTCAAGACCGAAGCTGTGCTATTCAATCGTATCCAATTCTTATCAGGGGGTGAATTAGATTCATAGTCAGTCAGTCAAGGAGCCGTGATGCAAGACGTCATAAAATGCATAAATGCACCGCGTACTTCCTAGCAAGTTTTCCTAGTTACGCCTGCTCAATAATTAAAAAGGGGCTTTTGTCTCTGCTGTTATGTTCCAGGGCAGGCTGGGTCCACACAGAAGAGATCCCCGCATGTCTGGTACTATAAGAACACAATGCTCTGTTGTAGAGTAAGGAATCTTAAGGAACCAGCAGGTTTGTGACAGGAGGAGCAAATATTTGCTACCCTCCTGTCTGTGCTCAGGATCGAATAAAACAATATAAGCTATATTAACTACTATATAAAACAAAAAAAAAGCCAATTTAGCCAAAGAACGACCACAGCAACAGGTGGTGAGTTCTGCTCGCTGCACGACACAGTTTTCAGTTTGACAGTCTTATCTCGTATAATAGCTCACACACCTTTAATTTCATAGTCATACAACATTTCATTATGAAATAATGTATTGTAGTTCTGATTTTGAACATCATCTCACCTTAGAGTGCTGGCAGTCTGTTTGAACGCAATGGATCTTACAATTGCTTTGGTAATTGGTTGTGTTAAAATGCACTAAATAAAACAGACAGAAAACAGTTACATGACATCATTAGGGACGAGATGTTTGACAAAGCCATGACAAATTGGAGAGCCTCGAGATATGATAAAAACTACTTTTGGGTATGCCAGTCGGTAGGATTTAGGTTTTCAGAAAATTTGGTAAATAATCTCCAGTGTCTTACTGCATTCAAATGTTGGTCTGTGGATCACCACTTTGGGCCAAGTGGATGGATTGAGGGATGAATGGATGGATTGGTAATCCTCTAACTTTTTCTCCAGTAGTGGAGTGAGTCCAGACGCAAGACTTTCAGCACAGAGCAGACAGGAAGTCACACATCGAAACAATAACATAACATCTGATTAATTTTCAAAATAAAACACTCCGTGTTGACGCCAGAACAAAAGTAACAAAAATGCAAGCTCTTCTTCTAATCCTTTGGTTGTGAACACCTCCTGTTGTTGTGTTTATAACACATACCTATAACTGTGGTCACGCGTGATTACATAATTATCGCGGGAACTCCTCACAACACATGCAGGACTGAAAACACAGCCAGTAGGGGTTGCGGGATAACGGATGACAGAGCAAATGCATCCAGTGGAATCTTAAAGTAAGGCTCTGCTGTAGTTTGTGTTTTGTACTAATTAGTAAATGTTAATCTAACTACGTAACGTTGGAGGCAATGGTTACTGCCGTACCTGTTGATATAAGCATGTATATAAGTACTGTTGATTGTGCCTACAACATCAGCGTGCCAATACACCCTTGAATGGTCAATTTTATAACAATCGATATATTTGTTTTAGTTTTCATTACAATCTTTTAAAGCACATTATTATGTAAAACATTCTGTTTCTTAATCAGCTGGAACAGTATCTAATCACACTGTATCTAATTTCTAGCGCTGGATTGTTCCTGTTGGTTGTTTTTTACTGTGAAACAACAACCGTCGCCAATGATGCCACAACATGGTTAGTTAGTCACGTTTGCTGCCTTCCTTCAGGTCGGCTGTAGAAAATTGTATTGCCTTCATTTACATTGTATTTAGTATGCGACAGAAAAAAACAGCATGAGTATGCCGTTGGTTATTGTGTGATCTATTGTGCGATAGAAAAACATTGTTTGAAACTCTTGTGATAATGTATACAACTCAACAAAATATATAACAAATGTCTTTGTCATTCTTTGGATATTACAACACAAAAATGTTGTGTATTATATCTTTAAGTTACCAGAAAAATATCTTCATGAGGAAACAGCACAGTTCCCCTTTGACTTAGTCCATCTAGACACGATAGGACCGTACTTAACCCATTACCATATACATAAAATGCATAATGCTATCTTTCTTATAAATAATGATTGACATTCAAATCTGGACGAAAGGGACAGACCCCCATATTAATGTAAGACGTACATGAATGTCCAGTACTTCTAGATCAGCGCTCTGATAATGACACGGCAAGCACTGCACGGGGGCCTCTTCTACGTCATATCAATTTAATCCTTTCCTTTGACTCCTAATCTAATCAAAGGGCCAGAGGATGACAGGTGGTCTTTTCATCAGTGCAGCTAACAGCTACACACAAAAACAACCCCAGTGCGGCCAAACCAGAGGATAACAGATTTGCATTCTGCCTAAGAACATGATGAGTAGGGGCAAAGAATAACAATGGAGCTTATGTGCTTGAAGGTTGAGCAATGAGGGTAAACGAGGTAAACAGCCAAACAAATTTGAATGTCCACAACCCACAATCCTCTACTTGGTACACTAAACCCTTGGTCTGGATTACATTTTTTTCTGGCAATATTTGGACACATTTGAGAATGGTGAGCTCAACTGATGTTGTCTTTTCATCATTCATCATTTAAATCTGATCCGTGCCAATTCAGAAGTGTAATAGCTAGAAAGACTTTACTCTTAGAAAAAAAAAAAGGTTTCTTTGTTATCTGGAACCTGCGTGGCATTCAAATGTCATTTGCACATACGTAACAGACAACACCAGGGATTCGCTATTTTTACATCCTGACGTAGCAGTGCCAGATTTCCTCTTCCGCGCACAAATTCCACCCAAAAAATGTTACAAAAAAAAACATCAACTAACATTCTTACACAGGCAGAGAGGAAATATTAAGGGATGTGAGGTCTAGTAAAGGGCTCATACACTGTTAAACCCGCAGTGCACCCACAGGGGGCATAATCTTAAATGACTCGGGAGACAGGGCACTCTTCTTCTGTGCTTTTAAGAGCCTCTTTATACCAGCGATGACCATAATCCACAGTCAAAAAGACATGCTAGGAAGGCAGTGGAAGTGAGCTGAAACAAGATGAAGATATAACGACAGTCGGACAGCGCTGCCTCTTTCATCTCTACATGGATGACATGTGATAAAAGCTGCCAAAGTCATCCTCTCCTGCACTGATAACTGATTTGACACAGTTTATGTGTACTTTGTATGTATTCATAAGAAAAGCACGCTCTCCGCTCATTATGATAACTGTGTCGTTGGTATCGTCTATGTCAGTATTTTAGCAGTGGGATTTGCTTATCTTGCAGCTTCCATCAACTGGAATTCAATAACAAAGTGTGTCAACAAGCTTAGAGAAGTACATTAACATTTTGTCTGCTTGGGTTTTCCATTGTGATCGTGAATGCTGATCACATTTGGTTTGATAAGAAACACCCTCTCTGCCCTCCACGCACCACAGACCGTGGAAGGAAAAGGCAACAAACAGAATCTAGACCTGACATTTATTGACAAACTGCCTGAAGTGTATCTTAACGATGTAATACTTCTGCATTAAATGTCTCATAAAGGTAACAGTGCTTCATTTAGTTTTTATTTATTCCATACATTATTTTACTGGCTCCTACATTACCCATAATGCATCTCAATCGCAGATAGTTCCCTGGGAACAGGGCTGCCAACAGTCTTGCTCGTGCACAGGACAAGATGATCTCCAGAGGCCCCGCCAGCCAAATTATTTTAAAGGTCTCGTATTATACTGTTATACTGTATTATCAATTTCACACAGCTGTCAAAGGTCCAACAACACTGTATTCGATATGCATTACCTCAAACCCATCCATGGTCCTGAATTTCAGCTGTCTAAAAGTGGCTCAAATGATCTCTGCTGAGCTCTCCTGAGAGAAGGCTATTTCTGTGCCTGCACCTTTAAATTCTAATGAGCTGGAGAGCCTTGTCCAATGGCCTTGCGTGCTTCACGTCCCTCAGGGAGACGATGCCTCTTACGCCAGCCGGTAGCGTGCGCTAATGTTTACGGTGGATGTATCGTTATGGCTGGCGGAGATGCTTTCTTTCAACCATACAAGTTTGACCCAGAATCGGACCCAGAAGGAGAGGCTCCTTAAGAAACACAGACTTTGTGGCTGCAGCAGGACGTTTCTGAATGGTTAGTGTGTCTGAATAATGTTAGTTTGCTTGCATGTGTTGTTACAGTTACTACCATGTAGCTAATGGCTAACAGCTAGCGAAAGCTGTGTTCGTCTCCACCACAGTCTCCAAACTCTTGGACACTGTTCACATCGTCTCTGTCTCCAGTCTGCACGTTTCCAGACTTTTTACTGTGACAACCAAGCTCCATCGTAATATTATTAACATTAAACTCGCTTCAAACGCCATTGCATAATGGACCCAACTAGTTAGCCAGTTTCCAGCTGACTTCACCATACTCTCAGGCAACTGCAAATACTGTCAAACCGCGGCGACATTTACCTGTGGCTCGGGTGCAGTTGCTGGATCCAGTATGGTTGGTACTGATCCTTTCACAATGGTCAGTGTCGAGGCAAAGCCAGCTTTGTACTGACCCTCATTACTGAAGCAGTCCGATGTGAAGTGGTCAGCACACACACACAAACTTACAGGAATCGTAGTGTCGGGCCTTGGCCTTCTCCAGGCACATGTCTCAAACAAAGAGAAGGCCTGTAAGTGAAATCAAAGTGATCAAGTGAAATTATGTCACAGTCCAGGGAGCATTACGTGGTGGTGAGACCTCCCGGTTTCGCGCAACCGCTACCATAAGGGTGCATCTTTGAGAAACGCATTCCCAGGTAGCATTAAGTTGTGGAGAGACTCTGGTCTCATGCAGCCTTAACAGAGGTGGCTATTCCTTAATTATAATACTACCGAACTACTACTACCGGGACTACTGAAACTTCTTATTGGCTACTCATTTGCTTTAATACACATTCAAAATACATAACATGTAATTGCCCTGTTATTTATTTCATAATGATAACATTTGAATTTTGACCCCCGCGCTGAAAATGTCCCCGATTTTCATTTCAGAAATCTGGTCACCTTAATCCAGGAACGCTGCACAACCCAGCATTTCCTCACCGTCTGCAGAAGGAAGAGATTAATCTTCAGAAGGAGAAACCCCCGTTCCTTCCTTTGAGTCGACCTATCGCTGTGAACAGCCTGCCGTCAAGCTTTAGGACGCTAAAGCTGACCCCGCGCTCGTGTTTCCCTAACGAGTTGGAGATCCGAGCCAGACGGGATATACACGCTAACCGCAACAAGCGGTATCAAGTAAGAGGCTTTTGTTTGGGCAGAAACAGTTAGTATATAGCGTGCTTCTTTGTTGTGTTCAATTTTGTTGTGAAAGGACCGCCGGGTCCGATTCCTGTTTTACTGTACTGTGCTAACCATCTTATTACGCTCACCAGGAGCTCATTCAGGCTAATCCACTTAGCGGATAGCCTGTGTAGTCTTGCTGCCGTGTGTGACCACAATACGCCGTATTCCGATCAGCGGTCGATAAACGAACCTCGATTCGTTTGCCAGCCACTGTTTGAGGGAGAGACGGCCGTTGTGCACCACATGGCCGCTGTGTTGCTTTGTTGTCTGCTAAGCGCTCGCTTAGCTTAGCTTCTTTCCTTTTACTAAAACACACACACACACACACACAGACACACACATTCCTATGAGCTATCTGTTATAGCCTTAAACTATAGCTAATAACACCACTGTAAACTAAGATACTGTGTCTGGTGATATCCTTTATTGACTAGAGACGGGCTCCTCTCGGTAGTACGTCTACCTTTTTGGAACTGTGGGTAATCCCTTTACATTCACCTAGCGTGCAGCCAAACTGCACATGAGACTCAAAGACAACGTAACCGCCGTCTTTGTTCAAACTTCCACACATGTTGTGATCACCTTTGGTCAATACAGTCACTGCAGCCATTTTTGAATCCCAGGTTTATGATTCAGGGAATCTGAATCATCCCCTTGGGATTCGTGTTCTCGCGGGACTTCGCCAAATCACGTTTGGCGCTTCTGGTAGTCCTCTTCAACGAGAGTTCTTAAGTCACGCCCCGATTTGTAGTCCGGCGGACGAGACTTCACAAGCCACGTTTGGCCATTTTTGTAGTCTATAAGGGATTTCCTGTTACACACACACACATACACACACACACTCACACAGAGTTATATGTTTTGGCTTGCTTATGTGTTGATGT
>OMLP01044455.1:0-10905 GCA_900302685.1 Spondyliosoma cantharus
GACTGCAAGACAGCTTCACAGGGGTGGCAGAGGGCCCCTTTTCACACCTGAACAGGAGGAGGCTATTTGCACCATGGTTGTAGCAAACAATGCCATAACACTGAGGGAGATAAAGAGTGCCATTATAGAGGAAAACAACATTTTCGCAAACATCCAAACAGTCAGCATCTCAACCATTGACAGGGTGCTGAAAAGAAACCAAATGAACATGAAGCAACTGTACACTGTTCCATTTGAAAGAAATGGTAAATTAGTGAAGGAGCTGCGCTACCAGTATGTACAGGTAAAACATGTATGAGCATGCAGTAACTTTACCTTACAGTAAACAATGCAACATTGTATAGTGATATACAGTGCAGTAATTGTGACCTTTACACATTTACTATGGCTGTAGAAAACAAGATGCAATATGTGCTGTATACATTTTTATGTAACTGTATCTTGTCCAAAATAAAAATGCATGTAATTCATAAAACTCATTTGTGTGCTCTGGATATAGCGTATAATGGAACTGGAAGCAAGTGAACCACCACACCACTTCATCTACATAGCTGAGGCTGGCTTTAACCTAACAAAACGCAGAAGGCGTGTTCAAAATATCATCGGCCAGAGCTACAGTTGATGTGCCAGGCCAACGGGGTGGGAACATAACCACGGGTGCTGCTATCTCCGAGAATGGTGTGCTAACGCATATTCCCATTATTGGGCCGTACAATACAGAGCGTCTTGTCACCTTTCTAGACACTCTCTACAAGAGAGAACAAGTACAAGAGAGGGGTCAGATTGGAGATGACTTGCCAAAATTTGTGATAGTTTGGGACAATGTCAGTTTCCATCGATCAAACATCATTAGGCAATGGTTTGCGACCCATAACAGAATGCTGGAATTTTTCTCAGCATGGAGATGGAAAGTGTATGATCGCCAGCCACATACACAGATGAACCTTCTGGCTGCCATGGATGCAGCGTGTGATGATATCACAGCAGATGCCTGCAGAGGCTGGATAAGACACTCCAAAGGATATCCGTTGTGATGTGGATGAGAATTTGTGGCCCAACAGACAGGAACGTCAGAATGTGTAGGAAGACTGCAATGTAATTCGTACAGCACTGCATGTAAAGTTGCCCTGTTTTCTCCTATGTTCACATTTCTACTTTTGTTCTTTGTTTTTTTTTTCTTTGTGCTATGAAGTGCTGTATTTTCCTTTCTGTATCGCAATGACAACAAATTTGTCAACAAATTACAAACAGTAAAAGTGTAAATGTGAATCTTCTCCAGTCTCTCCCAATCTCCCACATACACTAAGTTGTAACTTACAATTTACAATTTTTTGTCATCAGAACTTTAGCCATAGTTTACATCAGAACACCCCTCCAGAGTGCACTGCTATATTGACAACATGACTAAGCAATTTGACTGTCTTATCCGTACACAATGACACAAGGACTTGTCATTCTGTGGCACTGACATGACTGTTCATTGACACAGATATTTCTTTTTGAGAGATGAACTAAGAATTTTGAGCAAGAGACTGGCTTTTGCAGGTAATCCATGGTGTTTTGCTATTTGTACGAATTGTTTTGAGAAATGCACTTACTGTTTTGCAAATGTCGAGGATGATTCGAGAAATGTACCGAAGCGACTGAGAAAAACTATAATATGGATTTTAGGAATTTAAAAGGTTATACTAATAATACTAATCTGAAAAAATCTGTGTGACATTTCTTGGGCAGCATCAAGTTAGTCCACATGTGTGTTTTTTTCTCACCAATTGAATGATAGTGTTGTTTAACAATTTCAAAGTCTTTGCATTTGACGTCCGACAGCCTCCAGAAATCAATCTGAGAGAGCACTAACAACATTGCCAAACACTTAATTTTCCAAACACGTGCTATGGCCATAATAATATTTCAGTTGTCTAACTCTTTTGACAGAGGAGACAATGAGACTTGGAGACTAACGCCACAAACAGCTCTCTGTGTAGCTCTCATTTAGACTGATTCTCTCAAAAACATGTTCACTTTCCTTTTATGAGCAGAAAAGCTAGTATTCAGCTTTTTTAATTGCCTTTTATGAATGTAACGCTATTGATGCGTAGTTTCAATAGCCACCTCTGTCAATTATCCTGATGATCTATCTACTTTGAATAATCATATCAGGCAGTTTGCTGAATGTAATTATTTGATAATACAAATATCAAAATGAATTATATGTCAATTTTAATTATTGTAAGCATTTAGCTTTAGCCACAGTGGGCTATTAACATAACATTACCTTTCAATTAATCTAATAAACACTGCAATTCCGTAGAAGGCTTTTACCCTTTCTTACTACGCCTACATGTTAGATCCCAAATTTAGGGAAATTCACAAATGTGAAAACATGTGCATTGCCTTGTTTGTTTACTTTGTTCAGTGGTGAGGGGGTGGACAGACTATTATTTGAGATTTCATAAACCGAATAGATTGTTGTTCACAGTCACTGCAGCTTCATAATGCGTGTGTAGGTGGAACAAATAAGTCAGAGAAGGAAATTATTGGGAAAAGAACAAAATCCAAACAGTGGATAGATTTTGAAAACGAGTGAGATCTCTTGTCAGAGCTGAGCGCTCACAAAGAAAAGTCAAGCGGCTGTCAGTTTCCAAGAGCGGACGAGAGAGACAACGCTGATGGTGACAGTGATCAGAGTTGGAAGATAAGAAGATGATACCGGCTGGAAGTAAAGATAGCACTAATATGAAATAACATCACGTTCAAAAAAAGAACTGACTGTTGCCTGTAAAGAACTACACAATCTATTACGTGTTATCAGCACAGAGAGGGTGTTTTGCCCAGAGATAATTACAATAACAGTACCCAGTGGCAGTGTGATTGCTCCCAGGTGACATTGCAGGTTATTAAATTGTCATGGCGCACCCTGTTTTGGCCGTGCACACACTTGAACTGGCTGCCCACAAGACTGACTCGCAGTTTATCTGCTCCATTTGTTTGACATCTTTACGACATAGCGTATTAACACAACCTAATTTCATCTGGGCCTCAATGTCTTCTCTTGGCTGTCTCATGGAAATCCTTCAGGGTTAGGTTAGGACTGCTGGGACGTTTGTCTCGACCGAATTACACCAAGTGACATTTCTTCCATCCTATCGTGTTTTCCATTTCAAGTTTTTGTGAGGAAAGTGACACATGTATTAAGTTTTTAAAGAAATTAGTTTGGATAAATTGTGTTATAGAGGTTGTTCAGTTCGTGGAGGAGGTGACACACATACACAAGCACACACCACAGACGTTAGGAGACTTGACAAAAAATTGCACCAATTATGAAGATAAAAACAATGAAAACAGCACAGTCCCTCCTCTGATCACTTATGGCGAGACAGTAAGAGTTATGCGATCTGTTAACAAAATAAATCAGGGATGAAAAATCAATCAAATTAAGCAACTAATAGCTCCCTTAATGTCTTTGTTTGTGTGCAGATGACACTCCCATCCAGCAATACAACAAGCACCAATCATATTAATTATCCTCCAAATAACAGCTCCCCATTTGTTACAAATGAGTTTTTAAAACTAATAAATTATGATTAAAATGTTTTTATTTTGGACATTAAAAGCATCCCACTCAGTTATTGGATTGGACGCTAACAACCCCAGTCATTAAATGCAGGTATGAGTGTGTGCATAGTGTAGATTTAGAGTTTGCCATACCTCTTTTCTAAATATGATGCATGTGCACACACGTATCATAAAAAACACTGTAAAATCCAGCAGCTATGCAAAAGCAATGTATTTTGTTCAGTGCTGGTGATTTTCTACATCAGCACAAAGCCAGTGCAGTTCACCCGCTGGTTCAGGAGCCATACGTTTGACTAAATGAGGCTATTTTATAAAAAAAAAAAAAAACAATATAGCTTAATGCTGGATTGTACAATGTTTCACTCCTCTAATGTTTACCACTAAATCTTAATGTTCACTAACTGTCAGGGGATGTAGCCCTCAATGGCAGCGATTTTGATTAGCAAATATTCCTGCAAGGCACCGATGCACACATTACAGAACAAACAAAAAAAACATTAATTACTGATACTCACATCTTGCAGGGAGATCATAGCCGCAGGTGATCTTGGCTTTGCCGGTTTCACAGCCATTTAGTGAGTGGCACTCATCATACAGACAGGACCCTGCCGCTTTGTGTATGCAGCCATCGACTGAAACACACATACAGAGAGAAGTTAAGGCCTACCTGAGGAGAAACATGAGAAAAGCAGGTGCGTGACATGTCTCAAACCAGCAGAGCTAATTAGCGGTTTGTGTGTTTTCTAGTGTCAAAACAAACAAGTGTTTACAGGAACGGGACCGAGAACAAGCTGAAAATTATATTCCTGAGGTTGATTCTGGTTACTGAATCTTTACGCTCTAAAATCGTCTCCTGAGCTCTGCATCTCGTCTCTGTAGGGAGACTGGTTCTGCCATAGTGCACTGCGCCTGCTGCTGGTAAATATTGACAAGCTTAGGAATTAAATTAGCTGGGCTGGGATCTAATAACGCCTCCACACACGGTGAAAATGAGACTGTTCTTCCCGTAATCCCTCTCCACTGTCAACAGCCATATACAGTGAGATCATTAACTGTATTTTCTGCCCTGTGGTGGAATCTTATATCTATCCTGTTCTCTGTGGTGAGCCTGTTATGATGTGGATCTGTGTTCTGATTCTGTCGTGCTCCCCGTTGATGTGTGTGTCCTGGTTCTACGGAGACCCCAGGCCTCCCCCGCCCCCCTAAGGTTTTAATTTTACCGGGTTAAGGCCACGATGCACTTGATTGATGGCATGTCTTACACAAGAAGGCAGATAGATAGAAATCCACATTATCCGTCTCTGAAAGCCTGACATCCCTCCAAGAGCATGTTATCAATCACACTGAAACATCATAAAATCCTCCTCAAGTTGTCCTGTAAAAATCCTCACAAGACATTAGAGGATAGCTGAAGCAGTCGGACAAACAGACGCGTCTTTTCTTTAGTTTCTCTTTTTAAAGCTAGCTTTAGCCATCAAAACGCGATGGAGAGTTAAGATAGCCTGCAGGATAACCAACATTCAAATATTCTGAACTGATGAAGAAAAAAAAAAGAAATAAGGAGGAGATAAAAAGGAGCGAAATCCAAATTCATATTCTTGATAAAAGACAAAATGTGACTGTAATCACTATGTTCATCTGTAATGTTATAATTATTCACGTACAGTGCCAGGATGGAAAAAAGTGTGAAAAAAGGCAGAAGATTAGTTATACGCTATCTTCAAAAATGTACTTTGCTTCACATCGTCAACACAGACAAAAGGTCTTTTGATGAGGGATGGTCCTTTTCTGAGCTCCTTTCAATCTCTCAGGGATGAGTCAACGACAACAGCTGGGCGGAAGATTTTCCAGCTCTATCAATCATCTTTAATGGACTGAGGGACAGGCGGTTGACAGAGACGAATCCTGATGGCTTTTCGAAAAAGTAACACGAGTCTGACAGTGATGTGGATACGAGGAGGTATCGCTCTGGTGACAATGAAAGCTACTTAACACAACACAGAGCGGATGTAGTGCTGGCTGTCGGCTTGGCATTTTTATAATATCCACTGTGCAAACAAGATTGTCCATGATCATCAACCACACTTATTTGCATCATAATTGCTTCTCAAAATCTTGCAAACATGAATTTCTAAATGCACAGACTGAATTGAAAGCTCTATAAGCATGCTTTTCATTCTCTACAACAAAACATCGCCTTTTACTCTTCTGTTATGGCACTGAAATAACAACATTTAAGCACCTAAATGTCTTAAGGGATGCTGCATTTGCAACCCTGACAGTCCAGTCAATATTTTTTCTAATGTCTCCATTCCTACCGTCAGTGTTCAGTATTTGCCTATTAGGGTGAATTGATCAGGTTATCCTCAGGCTTCAGCGTTATTAAAGTTTTATGAGTTCTTGTGAAGTTCTAATATAGCTGTTTAATTAAAATATTTAATACTTCATTAATACTTCCCGTTCTTGCCGTCTTTATATACAGTATGTAGTCTTTGCATATGTACTTGTTATAATGTGTGCATCTCTACAATAAATCCTTTTGACTTTAGGCTTTCATGCCTCTGGATATATCGGTCAGAATACACTTTTTCCTTCCCAATGTGATATTCAACAAAGGTACCAACAGAAAGTTCACATGAGGGCTATGATGAATACTCTGGGTTTAAGCAATTTTTAAACATTTCTAAGGCAGGTTCATTCTAAAGGCTGGTGTCCACATAAAGTATCGTTGTTGCAAACAAGGGCTGGGAGCGCCGGGTTGAACCTCTTGTGGGTCTAGGTTTTTGATCGACATTTACTAACTCTGTGGTAACAGATGGTTGACTACACAGCAACAACAAGCCGATGATGAGTTCAACAACATTCAGTGTCTGAATATTCTGCTCCAACAAACGGCCTTCACGGTTTCTGTTATGACAGTTTCTGTCTGTTCAAGCTCAGGATAGAACAGGCCTCTCTTCTATTTTCTTGGTTCCTGGGGTAACAAATGACAAGTATCGTCAAATCTTATATATGATTGGTTGCCTAAAAAAAGAGCAACAGTGACAACCTCAGCACCTTTTTGAAAAGTTCAGATTTTCAACCAGAAGCGCTCAGAGCAGCTGCACAAAAAAGCAGAGCGCTCTGAAAAGAAGGCTCTCAGTGCAGCCTTATTTTGGCCGCATGATATGTGATATGTTATGTGAACACAGCTGGTATTTATTATCTGATATTTTAATCATTATCATCAGTTTACTATGTCTATCTATTCATGGTCATATAAAGTTCGCCAGGTTGAATATAATTATGCCCTTCTCGAGTTTGCAGTTTTTTCCCATAGGAGTCCGTCCCCCAGAAACTTCCTTCTCCTCAATACCAGGCACGGCTGATCCCATACCTATCAGCACCTTCCAAAACCCAGCGAGCAACAGCACACAGGTTCTGTGTTTTATCTCAGTAGCTGAAGAATAAAATTGCAGATAATAGTTTCAGCTTCCATTTCACTGCTCCTCCTTTTCATGGTTGCATAAGCTACAGTGACTGTGAAAATCTTTTTTTCTTGATGCTACCGAGTGTGTCACTGTTCATCTAGAGTCAGCGACTCCCTACAAGGCTGGAGATTTGTTCGCAGTGCCGGTAACAGGAGAAGAAGATGCTGAACTGATGTGGCTGATTGCCAGAATCTTGGATGCTGCTGCTACAGATTTAATTTACCTGCTTTACTCGGGCCGCTTCACGGAATGGGCGGAGTGCCGCAGATGCATCGTGAGTAGAATGTGTGTGTAATAGCTGTGTGTATGAGCAAGAGATATATAGAGAGAGGTTGGGAGAGGTTTCAAAATGTACTTTGTAATTTCAAATTCAATCATAGAGTGGACAAAAAAAGAAATTGATTGTGAATACATTTTCCCATGTCCAATATTTAGGCTGCTACGAGAAGATCCGAGTTTCCGTAAGTGGAGATATGACCCACATGCAATTTGACCATTAATTTATTTTCTCATTTAAGTGGGATTTGAGCATTATTCCCTGCAGATTCCTACATTATAGATGCCTGCAACAGTACAAAGACATGCTCAGATTCTCATTAACTAAGAATGGCATTTACATTCACTTCAGAAAGGAGGACATGTCATCTCACTCTCCTGATACTCTGACTATCATAAACAATTCTGCATTTTGAGCACTTGACAGCAGTTACTTATTTAAAGTGTATATTGGGTGTATTGGGTGTGTAATGAAGTTTCGTTAGCATCCATAACCCCATGTGTTTGAGTAGCTTCAATGGATCTCGTGAATGCCATTATGTCTGCCTATTGCGCTCCAATTAGACGCAATAATCATATTCAAATGCTTAAAAGAAAACAGAGTGCCTATCCTGATGATGCACCTGCATCGCAGCACTGAAAGGTGATCAAAGCAACCTCTCTCTCTCATCTCCCAGCTGAAGTCCTAAGAATAACATGTGCCCAGCTCTGTGGTCCACAATCGGAGGTTCCCTGTGCCTATATTTCAACTCCTGTTAAGACTTCCTTATGGAGGACATTTCATTTAACAGGCTTAATATTCAGGCGGCAGCATCTGCTTCTGTCCACCCCTCTGCTGGGCTTCCTCAGCCCTCTGTTGAAAAATATAACAGTTAATACCTCATCTATCTCTCCTTGCAGCCTGCCACTGCTTTAGGCTGGGCCTATGTGGGACAAAACATTTATTCATCTTCTCTGAGTGCCTTGCTCAGAGAAAGCTTCCCCGAGCAGCCACTCTAGCAAGTCCGCTCAGCTAATGAAGATAACTTTGAGCAGTGGCTGGACGGCATCCCTCTGAACCCATAATGGGAACAAGGAGAGAGCAGGAGACAGAGGGGGAGCCATATTGAGAGAGACAAAGGAGACGAGTGCGTGTGCGTGTGAGTGTGTGTGTCAGTCTGGAGCAGTTTGAATTAGTTACTCAGCTGTAACCTTGGCTCCTGCCATTGTTGAAGACACCTCTGCCTCGTCCTCTCAAGGCTCCGTTCCCACATGCATTAAGGGACTCAGCAAAGCTCTGCTTACTCTCCCCGGGCTTCTCCCAGGCAGCCCGAAAAACCAAGGGCTTTCAATCGCTCCCTCAGACACAATGAATACCTGCTCTGCTCTCATTACAATACCCTGCTTTTCAGAAATAGTGTCAGCTGCAATTTTCTCTCCTAATTATTTTCCGCTCCTCTGAGGGTTAGGTTCAGGACTGGAGCCAGAGGAGGCAGCACGGGGTGGGCAGGAGGGAGGGAGCGAGGAGGGGTGAGCTGGATTCCACCTGGAAGGATATGAGGAAGTCTGAATATCAGTCCATAATCTAACAGAGGGGAATAGATGCTCATTCATACTGGGGGAGGCCTAAACCACTTGCCTATGAGAGCATTACCTGGTGATCCACTGAGATCTCAAAGGCCAACACTTCTTGTGGGCAGGTGAGAGGAACTAAAACTTTTATCAATACTCTCTCACGCTGGGAGTTGCAGTTTCCACACAAAACCAAACATATTCCTGAAACTATTAGGCCATATATTCCCCCCACTCGCACCTATTTTTTTTGTAGTATCCATGGCAACAACATATTTCCTCTCTCCTCGCTGCACTTGTCAGAGCTGTACACTGATCAAAGCCCCCTCCACAATTCAGACCTCTGTGATTTACGACACCATTTTCTACCCAACTAATTTCACTGAAGGAGATAATGACATGGATTAGTTGCTAATCAAGTGCCAATCAGAGATCTGGATGAACTAAATGTCAGGTGGAATATGTTCAAGCCATTGTGGTTACTCCCTCGTGATGCTGGATTATGTGTCCTAATCACAGTAATTTTGGATGCAACAGGAGCCAGACATCGCTCTCTACTGTAACCAAGTTCCCAGGAATCGGATAATAATCTCCATTTTGCCTATAATACCCAGGTAAACATGGGATTTGGACTAATAGAATGCCAGGCAGACATTCACAGATGTTACTCTCCAGAGTGACATAAACTACCCCAGGCTTACATGACTCACTATTCCCCTGACACTGCTATGTAAGCAGGGACCAGAATAAATGACACGACAATCACAGGTTTCTACTACAACACAGTGGAAACCCTGTTGTTATTATTGCTGTAGTTCAGCCCAAGTTGAAAAATATGTCGGCAAAGATTGGAAGCGTTTTCTGTGAAATGGCTTCAAAACCCAACAGGTTGCTGCTCTAGCCGTGACTATTATAGGATAGTGGGGGCCACAATATCAACTAGAATGGCACTCAGTAGAGCTCATACTTTCTCCAAGGCACAACGGTCCCTTTAATACAATCAACCTAATCCAATATTAAACTCAATAGCTCAGGAATACTACATGTTCGTGAATTTGAAGCTGCATCTCCCCTCAGATGGATGTAATGCACAATTTGCCTATCGTCACACTACTGTAGCCACCTCCGTTGATGTTTCCCACTGTCTCTCTATCCCACTGATCTCACACAGACGATCCACATGCTCACATACCTACCTGACAAGTGTCAAAACATGTTAGTGTCTTCGTCTCTGCAGCAAATGTCTGTTACTTAGAGTTCAGCCTCAGAAACATGGAACAAAGTTGGCTGGCTAGCTGCACTGACGGGTAAACTAAGCAAACACAATTACCAGTGTCACAATTGAGAGAAACAAATGAACAGCGGCCAGTAAAAAAGAAACACCTGTGCCACTTATTTAATGAAGTATCTGGTTTACGTTACTGGGCAGGTTTAAGAAGAAAATAATAAACGGGACGTAATGTTAGTGCATTTAGCGGCAAACACACAAGAACTAGGAAATATGAAGTGGTGAATGAAAGGTGCCCTTGAGCAATGCGCTTAAACTTGAAGCAGCAGAGTAGCCCACAGGATTGTGCTGCATACCTCCCAGCTGTTTAAGTTTATGAGTGGCAAGCGGGTCCCTGCTGAAAAAAGAGTACCGGTATGTGCGCTTTAAATTAATGATTAAGAGAAAAACTTAATGACCTAAAAATCAACTCTCGAAGGTAAGTTTAATGAGGCTGCATTTCACCACTTGCAAAGAAGCAAAAAGTAAACAAACCCTGGAACAACTTTAAGTTTACTGAACAGACCCATTTCAGATAAACTAGATACAAAACAATTCAAGTTTTGATTCAATGTCATAACCTGCTATTTTCTACTGTTCCTATTATTGTCTCCTATTTAATATAGTAGATATGTCAACATGGCCAGGTTTATTGCAGTTGGTTGGAAACTGAGCTTGTTGCTACATCCACAGCGCCTCTCCACCTCGAGGTGACACTGTAAGTCTCAGATGGTGTTGAGTTTATTTCAGTGTACCATAACACAT
>OMLP01044455.1:21382-57018 GCA_900302685.1 Spondyliosoma cantharus
CTATGCGTCCCATCAATGGCACCGATCACACCGGGTATACCTGCAATTTCCATGAATTTGGCTTTGATTGTTTGTTGGCGATTGTCTAAAGGAAACTGGATAAATTGACAGATTATATGGGGTCCACAGAGGACGTTGATGGTTTGGTAGATAGAGCGGCTCACTGACGGCTGTGATATCCCTAAATTATCCGCGTTGCAGAGCTACATTTTCCCCGTAACCAAATACCGCAGTGTCGCCAAGCAGTTTAACTCCGGCGTTATTGGATTGTTTCGGTTGGTTGGGGATGTATCCGATATCATTTTAATAGTTCCCCGTCATTTAGCGTCTCCAAAACATTCGGTCGTGGATTGACTGCAGCCGTTTTAGGACTTTTTGTGACTAGGTCTTAGTGAGTTAGGAGTCCTCTGGACTACTTCTAAGGTCTCCCAGACTTTTACTACTACTTTTAGGCTTAAAATGTGTTGTGAATAACTCTTATTTTGAAAAATTAGGAGTCCTAAAGTTACGACTGACACGGCCATTATTTTTAGGAGTTGCTCCTAAATTCGCCTGTTAGGAGCTACTTTTAGCCTGAAGATTCTTTGTGAATAAGGGCCCTGATGTCAAAATCAGCTTCATATAGGGATCTTAAAAGTGGACATCTTAAAAGGATGGAAGTGTATCTTAAAAGGGACAGAACTCATTGTATACAAAAGTGTTCAATGTTTGTTCGAGTTAGGATCTCCACTCATTTTAGTGCTGTGACCAACAGATAGCTATTATTATTGCTGTTTTTTTATTTGTGTCATGTTTTTTATCTGTAAGGACAAAGAAATGCAAAAAATGCTCAAAACCCCAAAATGTTTAGATTCAAATCATAAAATGTATGTTTTGCAGTTGGTCATATTTTACTGTTGTAGGGGGTTAAAACTAGGGCAGTGTTTTCAGAATTTAGCTTAAATTTTAGAGCAGGTTCCCCTTAAGTATTCAGGTCAAAACACATCATATAAATTGTGTAATTAACTTTTAATATTTGTGTAGCAAGCAACACCAACACAAGAATACCCATTACATAGTCCACTGTTCCACATCATTTCCATATCAGAAGACAGATGATTCAATGTGAAGTTGGAAACTGCTCTGCTAATCAGTATTATATGGTATAATGTACATACATAAATGCCCAGTATGAGTATTGAAACCACAAACCAAATGACCACATCATTCTTGTTCACAGTATAGACACAGTAGGTCTGACAATGCATTCTATAAGAATACATGCCTACCTGCCCACTACACTCCTCCTCAGCTGTCCTTACCCATTCCTATGACCCATCTGAGTCTAATGAACGCATCAACTATCAGCGCTGGAAAGCCGTTTCCACACCTAAACACCACCACCAAAATGCCTCTACTCATCACAACATATATCTGGCATATAATGTTTTCCTCTCCTACACTCTGTAATCTTGTGTTAACGTTCACTTTAGTGCTGCTTTTGATCCCACTATGTAAGCTGATTTTATTTAAGCGAAGCTAAAAGAATTGTGTGCAGAATCAATAAACATTTTTAAAATATCACTTTTGTAAATAGCAGCGGTAACAGTAGACGTCACAGATGTTATAGTAGTGGTAGCAGTAGTATATCAAAGCAAGTTGTATTGTGAGGTCATAGCCAATATTAATGCCGTCCTCCATATAATGCTGTGTTTACGAGGAAATCTGTGGGCGAGTTACGGCAAAATGGTTACTCACGAGACAAGAAGCCAAACAGAGGAGAACAAATGTCACCACCTGGTCAGCAGTCCATTTATCAGTGAGATGTAATAACTGATGCACTTTGTTTGAGGCTGTCCCAAATGTCTGTCTGGTGGCCAGGTGTACTGGCACTCCCGTATTAATGAAAGGGTTAGCAACATACTGGGCTTCTAGCCAGGGATTATGCTGGGTTTAAGACAGCGACAGCCTGGAAAGCTAGCCAGGTCCTTTCCATGTCTATGCAATCTGCAATGCAAATCAATCAACAGCGTGTGGCCGGTGCAGCAACACTGCAGAACAGCCTGACTGTGAGCAGTCAGTGTTGAAATGATCTCTTTTTTCCCGAGTAGCCATCCCTCTCTGTCAGGTGCCATGGCCATCTCATTGCCATCGCTCTAATTAGATGGGGATCCCCAGAGTAGGCAGTGTGATGGAAGATAGGAACACCAGTATACCAGCTCAACTCAATCAGACAAAGGGAGGAAGTTGGAGACCATGATTTCTTTGTAAATGTTTTTGAACGACAACAGACTGTACAGCCAGGTATCAAAGGTAGAGCCAATACTGTACATTTTCCGACTTATCGGGCCAATATTTAGCATTTTTCCAATTATCGGTGTGCGTGATTTCCATCATCTCATGCAATGTCCCACCCACATGAATATTAGATTGGTAACACATCACAATTAATAGCCCATGAACACTCAATAATCTGAATCTGCAAACTAGCACCTAAAAGGTATAAAATAAATGTAGCAGAGGGGAAGTATATAGTAGCAGAAAATCAAAGTGCTCAGTACCTCAAAATAACACTTAAGAACAGCACTTGAGTAAATTGCAGGTAGGTTTATCCCATCACTGGTTGTTTGAAATGTTGACAGCTTAAATTTTACTGCAAATTAATATCTGTCCCAAATATCGGGTTAGGGTTAGTCTCCTTGATTTCTAATACTTTCTAAAAAGACATTTTGGTCAACTGCTATTATACACAATATCTAGCCCCACTTAACATCCTATAACCCTACAATCAATGCATCAATGGGGCATCACTAAGACAGGAGTATTATAAAAAAAAATTATCTAATGTTTAAATTAACCGTGAATTGTATCACAGGGGACAAAGAGAGAGTCTAACTTGAATCTGGCATTTGGCTATTTAAGACTGAACAGCGTTGATATTTCAGCTTCTTGGAAAGTTTACTTAATGTTCTTTGGAAAATCTACCCTCTCATGAACATCTCATTCATTGCATCGTGGGAGGTTATGTGCATCTGCCACTCAAATATTATGCACAGCATCACAACAAAGTTAAAACACCTGCCACTGAACCCCCACTGTAGAATTTTTATCCTGAGAAATGATGTTCATATCCTTCTCCATCTCAGCAGAGCAAAAGATGAGCCTGGCATCCTGGTTACGGGCTAAATGGTAATCATTCCTTTTTCCATTCACATAGTTACTAAATGCAGGTACGAGGCGAGCAATTCATTTCTCCTTTTCTCCTATCTGTCTCTCACATCATTTCGGCTGAGGCTTGGCAGAGGGGAAATGGAGGAATGGAGCAAAGCAGATGATCAAATCCAAGGGTGATTCTTGTGTCGTTTCACTAAGTAGTAGATTTATCCTGGTCCTGTTGCTATGGTTGCAGTGCAGCGGGGAAAAAATGCGAGGCAAAGTGTAAATCCCTTCATTGATCACGAGGTTATACTTTTATCATATCTGGTGGTTAAGGGGGGATGTGTCTATTGGATTGGTGGCCTCACAACAAGCTAGATTAAAAGGTTCAATAAAAATAGCGACATCAAGGGTGAAACACTTCCCTTGTGCTTTAAAAGAGCTGAAATATGTTATTCAATGCAATAAAGCACACACAAGAGAAGACAACAAAAAAGGGAAAAGAAAGGGGGAAAAAAAACATTTAGTAACCTATTTATTAAATAAATGTAATATTGGAGTATATTTGTGACAGGACTGGAGGGCAGGCGTAATGAATGGGTTCTCTGAAGTCATTTAGAACAGATAAAAACTAGTTTAGTTTAATTAGATTTTCAAATGGGTGGGGGTGTTGTCCCAGTTCTGAGACAGAACAGTCTTTGTGAAGTTGCATTTAAAAGCTTGGGTGCATAGGCTACTCTAAAATACATGCTAATTGTGCATTTTAATGAGCTTGAGAAGTGTGAAGCAAAACAAGCTAGAAGCCATCTGCATGAACAATGAGATATACCAGTTATATTATTTATTTATTTTTTTTATGTCAGGAGGTCGCCACTACACCCTGCAGATTATAGTATAGTAAAAGAAAATCAAGGTTATTTTATCGTCGCATGTCAAAGCTCAGACTTTGGGAGCTCTTTTTGCAAACTGATAAAAATTAAATCTGGGTGGTCCGTAAGGATTCACTCAGGTTTTCAATTCAGTGGCATCAAATATGTTCACAGAAATCCATAAATCAGTCAGTGTTTTCACATTGTTGTTTTCAAAAAATGACTGAGCTCAGTGCTAACAAAAAACACTGACTGTGCTTCCTGTTTGTTTTTTTCAAATTCCAATATTTGCTCCAGTGAAGGGAACCATAAAAGGCTGTGCTTCTCCCATGGCCTGTAAATCGAGTGGATGATTGGAAATCGCTCCAAAGTGATCCCAGGCAGCCACTCACCTGCACTGAAGACAGTATCACAGCCAGGATATGGAATCTAATAGTAGGCTTAAGGCACACGGACTAAATGAATGTGTCCTCAAGTTTTACAGTCAGTGATGCCCACCTGCATGTTGAGCGCCATCTTTTTTTCTTTTTTTTGTTAAGTACTCCATGTTACAAGCCTTTACGCCAGTGCAGACAACAGAATGAGCGTTGGTCGAGATGAGAAAACAAGCATGTCATTGTGTGGCACTCAGTGGACACTTAGCTGGACTAGATGCCAATCAATGAATACAATTAATGTTCCAATGAACACCCGGCACCGATTCAGCTGCTGATGCTTTAATTGGATAGAAGTAAAGAAGGAGAGAGAATGACCCTTCCAATGACCCTTATCAATGGAGCCGTGCCTGGAGCACAACCTTATGAGTGACCCTGGTGTCAGAGGTTGATCAGGACAACCCTGCTTAACCTCTGGACACATCGGCCCATGAGGCCATTTAGCATCATTTGAAATAATGTGTCAAAAGACTGCTAGCATCTGGCAAGCACTCTGCTTTCATTTGAATTAGAAAGGGGGACAAAATTAGCTGTGACAAAAAGATTTGTGGTTCCCTCACACACAAGGGTATTCTCTCCAGATTGTCAAATCCCGATGCTTTGGGTCGGCAGCTCAGGTTGTTAAGAGTTGGGGATGAGACTCAACAGTCAACGATCTTTCTCCAGGAAGTTACATGTTGTCGCTTTAATAGCCTATAACTTGACTCAAATTGAGGTACAGTGAAAATATAGAATTGTGATGCATGAAAACAGGAATCTTTATTCATTTAAACTCAGAAGTGAAAGTGTTTAAGGAAGAAAATGCATGTAAAAATGTCCTATCACAAACTTCTACAGTGGAGACTTTTGTGAATGAAATCCTCCAGCAATATCTTAATGTAATTCTTAATTTAATTTCATGATTGTTTAAGCAATTAAACAATGGTGTGGAACACTTAACTACCTGTCAATTATTATCTAATGAGGGAAAGTTACCTCTCAGAGTGGGTTTTCAAATACTAAATTATGATTTCATTGAATTACAGTAAAAACACTTACAAGTTCAGAACCTGCACATCCTATCCAGTATAAATGTCTACTATCACAGCACTGCAATCTCATCATTCTTCAACTGATAGAGAGGCTGATTTGACAGATAGAACTCCCTAAGGTCTGCAGAGACGAGTATGTTCTACTACAGTACTACAAGGAGGAATGGTGTAACTAATAGCAGTGAGCAAGTATACACAACATTCTTAGCAATACTGTTCATAGCGTTCACATTCAAACAGATACAAACTGTAAAAGCAGTAGATGGCATACCATAGAGAATACGTTCAAATACATCAAAACCTGAGTTTGATTCCTATTGATGCAATGACAAAAAATAAAATAAAATAAGAAGTAGTTCAAGCCTCAAGTCTAAGGCATTGTTTTATTTGAATGACTTTGCTAATGAATGAGAGAGAAAGTTAAGTCAGTAATCTTCTCTGACCTAGCCAATTGCCTTTACAGGGAATAAGAGGTCTTTGAGTTTAAACGGCAAAAGAGTGAGTAATTACATGCACAAAGTCAAACTGGCCTCAGAAAGTTTCAGGTTGACTTAGCAGGTGCTAATGGGATATTTGAGAGCTCAGGCTTCGTGGAGTGGAAGCAACCATCTCAGACAGTGAGCTGACTGGAGCACGAAAAAGACACCCGGCCACTCACTGATGCTGCGACTGACACGAGCTGACAGTCAGCTACAGACCGGCCGCTCGGCCTGCTGAGCAAAACACTGCTCTGGAAGTAAAAAGGAAGACACATGCGACCGGGCAGAAAGACAGCAAATTTTTTAAGCGACAGGGAGAGACAGGTCTTGTCTAGAATGTGACATCCTCCTCCGACAGAGACAGAAGAAAGCCACAGTTCTTTTGTGCGACAGTTGTAATTTCAGACTCGTTAATTACTATCCGAAGAACTGAAATCTATGCCAGCATGCTGCAGCTATCTGATGATTTCTTTCAGTTACTGGATATGTCGCTGGCACAAGTAATTTAGTGCCATTGTAGGATTTTGACAGGATAAGATGAAAAAAAAAAAAAAAGTGTTGTCACACTGTGCACAGCCCTATCAAAGGAAATGAATCATATCTGTTGTCCAGGACCCCTACTCAGTTTCTGTGTCCAGATTTGGCATTCTTTGTAGTGTTTTGATTATTCAACCAGCCTTGAGCTGCTGTGACTCATGGTGCCTCTCTGTATACTTGAAAACACATTTTTTTTAACCATCCTGTCGTCAATCAATACTTTTAGTACAACGCTAGTCCAGATTCAGTGCAAAATGTTATTTCTAGACTGTAGACTGACGATGGCTGCAGTGTCGCTTGTCACAGGCTGTTTGCCAAAGTGTCGTATAAGAAAACAGGGAAAAGGGGGTTCTGTGGCATCTCTAACAAGCTGTTGCCGTGGTCATTATGCATTGAGTACGCCATGTGTTTCACGAACAGAAGAAACCTGAGTGCTTAGATGAGGAAACAAATTGCCTGTATCAATATGCATAAAGCACAGCGAACGGGAGAATGGCGCTGTTAATTATTTACTGAGGAAAACGTTGCCCTGTTGCTTTCACTGACAGGTCAGACTTCAAATGCTGAGATGCTTAACGTATGCTGCTGAAAAACCATTAGCGCCTCATCCCTGCTGCTCAATTAAAAACTCAGTATAACAACATCCTTGTTAAAAAAAAAGAAGACACCTTACTTTTAGACAGGAGACATTTAAGAATGTTTTTTGTAACACACATCATCACTTAGCTAAATAGGTACAGCCAGATGCTGCTAATTTTCAGAAAAGCAAGTGTTCATCCTGGCATTAATTGAGCTCATAAAAACTAGCGCTCATAGGGGCTTAAAAGCACCGCTAAGCACCTTTCTGGTATGGCAGGCAGCAATCTCAAGGTTAGAAGAGCAGCATTGTGACATTCCCAGAATGACTGAGAAAGGTCAGCGGCAGGAGATTGGCATTTTATTGGTATGTTACATGTATGCTATAGGGTGGATGCTACATTTCGGAGGGTTCATACTGCTTTTTATATCATGCCCAAATTGGGCATCAAATCAATTTATGGATGCAAAGCTTGTTTTGCCAAAGCACATTAACAATCATCGGCAGACATGAATGAATGAAGGAAGCAGTGGAAACAACACAACATCGATAGATAAACTCTGGCGTGGTGAACTTTTATACATCAGGGCTCCTGATTAACCCAAAAAACTATTTTAGCCATCTGAAGAAAATGTTTATCTTCCCCAAATCAAAATGTATCTTGTTGTTATCACCATCTGTAGTTGTTAATTAAAAGTATTAATATTCACAGTACTTTTACCCCCAAACTGTACTCAGCTGAATACATTAGTACATTTATTTACTGAAAAATGGTTGTGTCACATTAAATTGCAGTCTACTGTTAAACGCTTGACGTTCCTCTGAACAGAAATTCTCAGTCCAGATGTGTGTTTAGCTGCTAGCTGTGTTAGCTCTATTTTTCCATTAGTGGTTAGCTCCCTTAGCCCAATACACCACAGGAGTCTGTTGCCCACCAGCTGTTGACTGGTGACTGGCTCCCCCCCTGGCGATTTCAACATGGATTTCATGCACGGTGTAGCATTATCAGGAAAACAGGATGTGTCCCCCTGTCTACAGCAGGTTTACTGCATGCTTTCAGATTCTAACACCTCATATTTTTCTTCCGCCTCATATGGTGAGTAGCCAGCCAGTGATAATAACTATAGTCAGAATCAGAAGACACGTTCCTTTGTTCAGTTTGTCATTTGCAAAGCCTTGGTCTCATACAAGAATCTGGTTTTGTCCCTGACACATCCCAACGATGATCTCTGTTTTTGTCCCATACAGATTTTTTATTGTCTCTGGGACCACGGGACGCTGTTAGTCTTGAGCCATCCACATCCAGCAGTGACAGAGCAACATTATCATTCATTTGGAGATGTGCTTCCAGTCCAATATCCACTCTCCTTCAGTTCTTCTGTTTTTGGTCTCATGGTGTAATGGTTTTCATTTGGGGAATTATCTGGCTCTTTAGCATCCAAATACTCCACTATGTTTACCAGCTAGTGTCGAATGCTTAGCAGGTAGTGTTTACAGTCCGTGTTTAGAGTTTTTTCTCTCAGAAAACGGCCGTCTGCTGCGGCTGGAGACTGTTGCTGTGAGAGCAGTGAAGTTGTGGGCCGGACAGCTTAACAAGGTGCTAAAATTGACTATAATGCAGAAAGGAGGTGCAGATTCAGGTGATAATTCTCTGTAGCTGACCATCACAACGAGCAATCTGGATTAATTTACTGATTTATGAAAACTGACTGGAGATCAAGTTAGGAGGCAGATGAGGTTCAATGTATCACAAACAGAAAAACATTTAGTTTTTTTGTGAAATCTGTTCAATGAAAAGCAACTAGGCTGACATGTAGCTAGAAACTGTTACCTCCAGAATCACAGAAGGCTCTTTCGTCAAACCACCCTCACCAACCTCCATCCATTTTCAACTACTTGACAGTCTGATGCTGACATTTTTGGACAGGATTTAGAGGACATGGTTGGTGGTTTTTGGTTTTACATCCTGGATAGTTTTTGTCTTCTTTCTCACTTTGGTGTTACCTGGGGCGTTTGCCCAAACTTGTTCCAATAAATGCCTTCCTCCACCCTGCAGGAGTGGAGACATCATTTATTTTATAGATTTCCTGCTTTACCATCAAGGATTACCCTCTTAACCTTAGCCTTTTGCTTCCTTATTGGCTTAGCTATTGATTGCCCTCCATCCACTCTTCTGCCTTCAAGGTGACCCATAACTAATAAACACTCCTGGAAAAGTGTGCCAGGCAGCAACCTTAAAATATATCTCTGTTTGCTGCTGTCCAGGCCTATGGCTGTTTATATTTATCCTTATGTTATTGAATGTCCATCGAACTGTGAGGATACTGTTCATTTACTGTGCCAAACAAAGGTTGATTGATTTATTCAAATTAGATCGGTCAACATGTCCATTCTAAAAGGTCCTCTGGTCCTTCAGAAAATGTAAACAACTACACCGAATTAAAATTTCCACAAGTAAACAGCTCATTTTAGTGCGAAAGGATTGACAACAGCCTAACTGGTTAGCACGATCTCGTGCTCTGTGTCCCTCCCTTTTTCTTCCTAAGAGGGTCACACTGAGGAGTGTGATGAAGAGGGAACATCTGTGTCTAAAGTGTTCCTCCATTATCCACCCATTGTGAATGATCAGCACCTGAGCAAACAAAGAGCTTCCATTATGGCATATTCACCAAAATCTCTCCGGCACCTTTAGACGCTGAGAGTGTGAGACTGAGAGGGGAGGCAAGAGAGTGAAAGAAGAAAGGGAAATATTGTATGGGAGAACTAAATGTTTCAGTGGAGTGTGCTTCTTTAACAAAACTAACAATGACCATTAGTTACAAGAAACCTTTTGCTCACCGTTGTTGCAGCAAAAACGCCCCCATCCTAAATCGCTCTTAAAGCCCAGAGAAAGGAAGACATGGCTGTTTGCGTTGTTTTGTACAACTCTACAGATTCCCCCTTTTAAAATGAGCACTTGACCTGTTTCCACACATTGGAGTGTCCTTTCCAGGGTAATGGTATTTTGCATAATGCCATTACTAAGCTGAAAGCATGAAATCGCTCTGCTTCAGTCCAGTTTTGTTGAGGCAGAAAAAGTGAATGTGCGTGTGTATGTGTGTGCGTGTGCGTGTGCGTGCGTGTGTATTAGAGCACACGTGGGGGATGGGTGTGGAGTGGGCAAGATGGCCTAGGAATAACAGATTCTCCAATTTCAATCTCGTCTGACTACATGGATTAGTTAATGAAGAGCAGAGGGGAATGCCACATTGGTTGGGAATTACCCGGCCTAAGCGCAGTTTTCCTGAAAAAAATTGTTCTATTGTTTGTTTTGATGGTTTGGCCTGTCATAGACATCATCTGAGTTGCTCATGAGTCAATGCCTGCAGCTAACAGTTAATAGCTGGAAGGATCTAAGAATATCAGCCAGGCTCGTTGGCCTTATCAGGCTCTGGCTGAAGACTAAACCCTGCCTGTCAGTGAGAAGAGTGATTCCAAAGTGTCCTATCTTTCCCCAAACACACCACAGGGAGCCTGGGAGAAGACCCTGACCTCACCCCCCTCTGGACCTGTGTGTCTTGAACTGGGATGTCTCAAGCCAGCTGCAACATTGATCTTCCAGGCTAAAATTTCAAGGGCTGAAAAACAATCTCCCTGTTGGCAAACGGATGGCATAGCACCCCAGCTATGGGGTCGTCAGTTCAGCGGGAGCCCTGAGGATGTGTGGACTGGTGGTGAAGGGCAAGAATGCTGAACAGGCAGAGGAGATAGAGGTGTGTCAAGCAGACGTTCCCTGGAGAGATCTGATGGCTCTGTCTCCGACCAGGTGAAGAGGTCATCGTCACTCTCACGGTCTTTAACACTCCCTTGCTTTGCGCACTCTACATACAGTAAATTATAACAAGTGGGACTGATCTAAAATACTGTATATAGCATACTGATATGTATATGTACTATGTTCATAACACTCATGAAATAAAAGGGGGATGGAGACTGCACATCCAACATTAAACATCACAACTCAGAGCAATCCACATTAGTGACTGCACTGACATTCTATTTGAGTTTTGGGATGGATCATTCTTTTAACTGCACTCTTTATTTTATTTCTTCAAGGTCAAAAACCACAGGTGTGGAATGTGGCAACCACTGGCGTATTTCACGGAGAAATTACAATGATGACTACTTCTGATTTAATTAATTCTCAGATCATCTCCCTCAACTGTGCACCCCCTTCTCGTCCTGCTGCAGCTGTCAAAATGATTTTGCTGTCATTAACTGAGGAGTCTGAATTTGTTGCATAACATTTCTGCTGCCTGGTAGGCAAATTTTTACCAACTGGTACAAAGTTAAGATTTTAAAAACAACTGTCCTTGGCCATTAGTACCCAGTTTCATGTTATATAAGTGCTTTGCAGCATTTTAATATCATTGCGGTGCCCACCTATTAATAGTCCTACTCTAATATTTCTTGGATCAGATTCAAAACTTGTTAAGAGACTCAGGGCAAAATGCACTCACTGACTTGAAGTATAGCATGTTGAATAAAGACTATCCCCAAGCTTTTCATGTGCCTCTGAATAAACTGGTATGGTCACATCACGGTAAATGTGTAAAAATATAGCAGATAATATGTGTCCAATATGAGACGAGATGTCGGTTTACTGCATATTATGATATTTGTAATCTTGTAATATCCAGGCACATTAACCAGTCAGAGTAATGTGCTAGCTCCTTGTTCCAATCACATTATGGAGGGCTATTTGACAGTGATTTACTGCACCAAAAGATGTGTTGTTTTCATTGTGATCGGAAATGCAATGGTGATGCTTGGGGAGAGGCTACACATTTCCGGCCACAGCCCATTCCATTATCGAGCCATCTTCAATAAGAAAACGTTCATGAAAAACGACTATTGTAAAGACTGCTGGTTAAAAGGACGGTTCAAAGCCTTATTTTTTGACTATAAGTATGTACGAGTTACTGACCAGTAATCATGTCTCACGGGCAGCCAGGTGTCAAGCATAATCCAAATTAACTTGCAAAGAACGAATGACCAACAGCACAGAAACACATTGTGAGCTACAAAATGTTTTTACCATCCACAGGAGAACAGAACATCTAAGTTGTTTTCAAGGCTTTATTTTCCAGTCAGGACTCACTTGCAGGCGTAAGACTAAATGCAGCATGTGGTAATGAAATAGTATGCTAAAAAATAACAAAGTTTTAAGATGGAGAGAGGTTTGACGGGGGAATCAAAGATCAGGGATTAAAATGTAATGTTTGTTGCCTCTGGCTTGGCTGGGTGCTCCGGTAAACACAGTTGGCAATATTTGTGGGTGGGAAGGCAGCAGGGGATCATGTCCTTGGCACTACACTGTTTCGGTCAGGGTTCCTGTGCAGATTGTGACCGGATCTTGAGAGGACAGCAAGAACCTCTGCTTGGAATACGCCTCCTGGTGAAGCTAAAGCAGCTGGCAGCTCCATGTGTACCAGAGGAAAACATGTGGTGGTCTACATACTGCACAGGCCAACAGTGGGAGTTTAAAACAACAAGCACTGCAGTTGTCCATTTCTAATTTGAAAGGGAAATTGGGGGAAATAAAAAAAAAAAGATAATAAAAAAAAAACACTTCTTGGTGTATATCTGTGCTTTTGCTTTTGAGGTTATTTTTTGTTACCTGCCCCAGTGTGCTGCTTCCCACTCCTGTTTGAAGAGCACCCATCTGCCTGCAAGATCAAGCAAAGGGCTACCTGCATGAGTCCTGAACTAATATACCTACCAGTCAGGTACCTAGCATTAAAAATACAAACAATTTCTTTAGAAGTGCAGACAAATCTGGATTCAGTCGGGGAAAGGATACAATCAGCATTCATTCCCAGGTCTCAAATGACTCAGCACAGTCTTAGGTATTTACTGACTCTAGGACCACCAGTGATGGACATGTAAGACTCGGGTGGACACACCCGTGAGATGCTATGAAGCATGTTGAAATGATAAATCTGTTGCGTAAATGCTTTTCCATCAATCTTCGTTCAAGCAGCGCTCAAACTTCGTTCAGTTTGTGTTGAGTTTGAAAGAGAGGCTGAAGTAAAAGATACAAAAATGGAACTACCGCAACAATGTCACTGGCCTCCATGCTGCTGACTACTGTTTCCTGTTTTTAGGCACATTCAAGACATTTGAAAGTGAAGAAAGAAAAAAAAAAAAACATAACAGAAAGGCAAATGAATCTACTGGAAATGAGATAGGAGTCAATTAGCTATTTTTAATGGATTTACCTTTGATGCAAATTCCGGTATATATGCTCTAATTTAGTTAAAATTAGTAAAAAAGTATATCAGTTGAGTTATAGTGTCAAACAAAAATGTACCTTTTTTTACTTTTTATAAATGCTCTGATGTACCTGCAAAACCAAATAAATGAAGGTTTAAAAAAGAAATGTAGCAAAGCTTGCAGGTGATCGTTCCCATTGTTTGATTCACATAATATAAGAGTAGGCTAGACGAGTACTTGAGAGATTGAAGAGCACTAAAATCTAATGTGTCAATACAACTGAAGTGCACAGGACTGAAGCCCTGCCAGCTGCAGTGGTGGTGGAGCGGTGGGTGAACCTTGCGTTGTACATTTAGGGGGCTTTGTGTTATGTTGTCGAGACGTACTAATCAAAACAAAACAAAAAAAACAAAATTCAAGTGTTTTATAATTCTCACTTATCTTACATAGCCTTTTGATTTTGGAAAACACTCACTGCAGAGAAGGTCAACATTAGATCATCAGGTCAGCATTCCAACCACAGTGATGAGAATCAACAATGCAAAAAAAAAATGGGCCAAGAAGATTCATTATTAAAGGCTGTTGAGAGTATTTTAAGTGCTCTTATATCACATGAATCTTTCACATTTTTTACAGCTAACCTCTTCTTAGTAACCTTCTCTCTAATGCTTTCTTCCAACATCTCCTTTCATTTTATTTCTCTTCACTCTCCCTGAAAGACAGATCTATGGAGCAAGAGAGTTCTTGTCTGAGGCTGTCTTATCGCCTGTCTCAACCGTGCAGAGAGAATTTCCTCGCCATTTGTTGAATACAAGCGTGATGGTGTGCGTTAGCGGCTCGTCTGCGGCTGCACTTCCTCACCTGGCACTCATGT
The DNA here is from genome assembly GCA_900302685.1 of Spondyliosoma cantharus. Taxonomy (NCBI): domain Eukaryota; kingdom Metazoa; phylum Chordata; class Actinopteri; order Spariformes; family Sparidae; genus Spondyliosoma; species Spondyliosoma cantharus. The sequence continues at coordinate 35,574 of OMLP01044455.1, forward strand.
GATTAGATTTCATATCCCAGCCTGCAGCAGATAAACTATATCTCCATCGGCCAGGACCCTCAACATCAATCAGCCTTGCTGATAGCCTGTGTTGAGGCAGCAGTCTCATAAAACATTCCTACCACCCTACTTATGCATAATAATAAAAACATTGATGTTCTATGCAGCATGCCGAATTAGATAAAAAAAAACAAAATTTTATTGTAATCTAATGCGTGTCCATTTCCCCAGGGAGACAATCAAGTCCTCTTAAAGGGTGAGCAACCTGCTGCGCTATCCAAACGCAAGCACTTAGGGGTTCAGCGGGCGCCTGCAGCTGTAAGCCAGTCATGAAGATATGCTGGACTGTCGGCATAGAGCGCATGTGATTGGACAGAGGTGTGGGAGCTAGGAGTAGAGCAGGACATAGCAGGCCTGTTTATTTATTGTGCTCCTCTGCTTTAACGGCTCGTGACTGGCTAGCTTTATTAAACTGGGCTTTGAGCGCACACATTACAGCACTAAAACTTCCTGATGGCTGAAAGGGGATCAATTTGAGCTGCTGCCTGCAGGAATTACTGCAAAGTAATGGTACTATCACACAGGTAGGCCTCGTCTGTGTTAGGGGTTAAATGGACCATTTAAATTCTTTAATCAACTTCAGTATTAGCTGCATGAGGGGAGTGCTGCGCTGAACAGATATATGCAGGTGCAGACGTTTCCATGAATATCAAATAAGGAGTTAATACAAAGCACCAGGATGGTTGATACAAAAAAGACATAACAGACTGTAAAGATTATCTGTTGGCACCACAACAGTTTAAACCTTGAACATTTTTAATTTTAATTAATGCTCCTGCAAACACATACTAGTTTGCTTTTAATTGTAATCATCATATTCATAGAAGTTATAATTGTTCCTCTAACTAACAGATATTTTGAAAACTCCATTATGAAACATCTGGACTGTTTTCAGAAATATCACAAACTCATATACAATATATAAATATCTTTCTGATTCTATAGTTATTTATAATTTTTCAGTAGTAAAACATACATAATATCATGGGGCTGTATAGAACAGAATGTTATTGTGAGGTATTTTTAAGGTGTTTCTTAAAGGGATAGTTTGGGTTTTTTGAAGTGGGGTCATATAAAGTACATATCTATAGTCGATCTGTTCCCTACCGTAATTGCTGATCAGCGCAGCCTCAATTTGGAGAAGCAGAGAGCCGCTCCCGCACAGACACTCAGCTTTGTACTGTAGTGAATGGAGTCCAGATGCAAAGCGAATTTTAACCACCTAAAACAAGTCTCACCTAAAAAAATCTATATCAGTTCAAGTGTATATTGTAAAATTCACACCGCTTTACATCGCTGTCAGACTGCCCTTTCTTTTGGCACTACATTTTCTCAACCGTAGTACTTTCAATCAAAATTAAACTTAACAATTTCAGACACAGACACAGACCATAGAACCTCCGTATCCCTACCTACGCATTAGCGCAACTGGGCCTTGCACTGTATTTCACCGCTCGCAGATCACCTGTTGCGCAGTTGCGCTAATGCGTAGGGATACGGAGGTTCTACGGTCTGTGTCTTAAATTGTTAAGTTTCGTTTTGATCGAAAGTAAACAGAGTTGCGAGCATAAACCTCTCGTCCAGCAACTGGGCCTCGCACTGTATTTCACCGCTCGCAGATCACCTGTTGCTCTAATGCTTAGGGATACGGAGGTTCTATGGTTGAGAAAATGTAGTGCCAAAAGAAAGGGTGGTACTTTATATGACCCCACTTCAAAAAACCTGAACTATCCCTTTAAGTTGTGTCCACCCTCATTTGTATATGTGGATGGAGATATTTACAAATTGGTATTAATTGTAGGGCTGTGGTATTGGACTGTCAGAAACAACTTTTGCAAAATACTAATAATTGCAAAATTATAATTGTCAAACGAGATACTACTATAATAAGAAGGCTTCAATGCTGTTTTGATTTGAAGCTCCAGAAATGTGTTGTGGACTACGAAACTTCACTCAACATCCATCAGCAGGGGAGTGAGTAGATAATGACTAAATTTCAATTTTTGGGTCAGATTTTGTAACATCAGAAAAGTTGAGCTTGACTCTTTTTGATAAAAGGAAATCAAAAGATGGATTAATTAAAGAAGATAAGATGTCTCACTTAAGACCTCACAAGACTATTTAAAGGTACAATATGTAAGAAATCTAAAGCAACTGGCCGTAAAATCATCCTAATATGTCACAGAGACTCAGGAATAATGTTCATATAACATACTGAACACACTAACAACAACAGTACAGCCAAAATATTCGCATTAAAAAAAATCTTTTGCGGACCGCAAATCATGTTTATGTTTTGAAATCATGTTTTGGCATATGGCGCCACCTACCGCCATCTATAAATCATTGCAGTCAGTAGAGTCTCAGCTGCCGAGCAACCACAGGATGCCAGTTACAACTGAGCTACAATGGCGGAGGCAACAAAATCTAAAAGACGTCGTAAATAAATAAGATAAAGATAAAAGATAAAATTTGAGGCAAAGTGAGGGTCTATATAGGAGATGCATTTGAACGGTGGAGACAGTTGAAAGCTGAGAGGAATTTTAAAACGGATGCAGCATTGGCTACTCTTCTCCTAGACAGGTAAGTTAAGCTTGGCTAACAAAGTTCGCATTATAGCTTGACGGGGACATTTCGAATACTTTGAACTGTCGAGTAATAACGTTATTCATTTCGATCACAGAAACAAACGTTAGCAGCACAGCTAACGCTAGCAGCATTAGCACTGTCCTGGTACAGGCATCCGGTCTCAAGCGTGCTGCTGTCTAGTCGATGTCCAGCCGCTGTCCACTCGATGTCCAGTCGATGTCCAGCCGCTGTCGGTGCGTTTGCCAGCAGCGGCTGGACAATACGAAATCTTACATTTGATACTTAGCCAAATTTGAGTCCTCTTTAGGTCTTTGCATGTATATCGCCATAAACTATATAACGTTATAAAAGGGGAGGCAAAAATGAAGGACATTTCTGTCAAATATCATGCATAACGTTATTCCATCTGATAGTCCATCCCTAGTCAACAGCTAATGCTACCATAAATAATAATACATCTTGATCTTTACTGAGAGAACAGAATTGTGTGTCACTCATCATCAGGCTGAATACGACTCACCGCAGTATTTTGAATTTGAGTGAAGTAACCATTTTTGGCCACATTCTTACATATGGCACCTTTAACAACTTACAATATTAATAATATTGAATTTTTCAATTTTGTTTTACGACTTGAAGGACCTGCAGACACCAGGAAAACATTGACATTTTTTAAATCAGATAACCATTGACAACAGGGACTCATCAGATTGCTGCACTGCATGTAAATACTCTGACTGTTCTTTTGTACACACAGAACCCCCTCCCCCACTTGCTTGTTGACATCATGGTCCCTTCGACCCCCCGCCACCTCTGTAAATTGCGTTTCACGGATTGAAGGTTACAGAGAAAGGCTAGTGTTTGCCGAGGAGGCCAGATTAGTGCTCATCAGTCGTGGTGTTTGAGATCCCTGCACTGACCCTGGGGGCAAAAAGCCAAGCCGCTTTCACACTGCAGTACACAGGGACCCAAATGAGCCTACAGCGGACTATTGTCACCACTCACCCAAAAGAAAAGACAGCAAATTGCCATGTCAGGAACTTTAGCCCCAATGCCAATATAAGACACAGCCTTTGTACCTCATCTAGCCTGTTAATATAAAAGAGTTGCAAAGGGTATATGGTACTGCAACATTCTCTCCACAAAATAACAACAATATGATTTGATGTAGGAGTTTGTGTGGGTGCTTCAGAACATTCTGTTTGCTGCAGATTGAACTGCAATAAAGATTTATATTTGATACAAATGAATGCACATTCCAACTGCAGTGGGTTAAGTTATACATGTATATGCCTTGAGATAAGCAAGAATATGAACAGATGGTTATAAACCACTGTATAATGGTAAAAAAATCTTAAAAAGAGAAATCAACAATTCTGCCATGTCATGACACTCATATGAAAACAAATCTTCTTTACAGTGGAGATACATGGCTATGTTGAAAAAACCCATGAGCCAAAAAATACAGAATTCTATCCTATATGTAGTAATATCCCACTAAAACACAAGCCCATCAGCTCAGTTTGCAGATAGACAAACTGTTGCAACTTTTGTGTCAAAATGTTTCATTATCTCCTATAATTGTCCTTGTTGCACTCTCAAGCATTCCGCTTTTGCACCTACAGAGCTAAACCACAATCAACCTGAGGAGATTCGATCATTTATTTTTTGTCTTACTGAGGTAGCTGGCAGAGGTCAGCGATATAAAAGCCTACCAGATGACATATATCATTAGTGTGGATTTCCTATTCTACTCAGAAGCCAACCATGCAAAGGTAATTAGGCAATTCTGTGGCCATGGCACTGACTGACACTAAGATTAACAAGCTTAAGAACACAGTTGACTGGAGGTGAAAAATCTACCATTATTGCCTCGATGATGAACTGTGTTCTGTAGGGTTCTATGGCATTGAAACTGTGACCCTCCTCAGAGCAGAAAACACAACATTTCACACTTGTTACATTAACTTTAACACTTCGAACACATTCCGTTTTTTTCTTGTTTCATCTGAATTATTGTTTCTTTCCACACAAACTGAAGATACATTTTTTTTTAGAATTCATACTGAAGTATTGAGAGCACCTCCGGTAATCAATAAAAAATTCACAGGCTAATCCTGTCTAACACCTACACCACTGTGTGCTTGGCGAGTAAAATAAACCACACAAAAAGGGGGGGGAGTGTGTTGAGTTAGAATTAATGCAGTGTCGGTATGCACATGTCTTTTTTTCCCCCAACAGGTCTATTGGCATACTCACAAAAAAAGCATCTGCATGTTTCTAATCAGCATGGTAGCCATCCTAAATGGCAGCAATAAAAGCACACAGATCTTGCAGGAATGTAAAAAGCTCCAGTAAAATAAAACGCATGATTTAATGACCATCTGTTGGGTGCCGGCGCAGACCTTGCTGCAACATGCTTTGTGAATGATCAAAGGCAGCGTCCGCATCGAGAGCGATTCACCTCAGGAGGCAGGCGGGGGAATTAACAAGCCACCCAGCACAGATCCATTTTCCATGCAGTTTGGCCCTTTTGATTCCTTAACTGGGCTGCCTCAATCTCACGTGGAAGAAGAGAGGGAGTAAAACAATGTGATATACACAACAGCCCAGCCCTACAAAATGTGAAGCTCCGAGCTAAACAGCAACACACTTAAAAGTTTGGAAATCCATTTGTAGAATAGCCCAACGGAACGATTCAGAAGAGTTGTGTATTATTAGGATTTTTTTTTTTGCCTCTCAAACTAGCCCTGCCATCGGCTGCTTATGTTCATGGCCTTCCTGAGTTGCTCTAAGAGTCCATTTAGGTGTTGGAGGATGGATGCCAAATGACCAATCAGCACTTAGAAGAAGCGTACACACACGCAGAAGCATGCTGATGTCCTCAGACAGACATTCCAAAACACTCGGCTCTTATCTCATCAAGGCTCAGTAAATAAAACATTTAACAGCTGCGCCAGACTCAGGATTGCGGAGACAGCTCTGCCTGGTCCAGGAATAACATGTATAGCAAACAGAGACACCCAAAGATAAGTCAGGCACAAACTTATTTTAAAGGTCCCATTTTACATAATACTGATTTTCATCAATATCGCACAGCTGTCAAAGGTCCAACAACACTGTATTCGATATGCATTGCCCCAAACCCATCCATGGTCCTGAATTTTAGCTGTCTAAAAGTTGCTCAAATGAGCTCTGCTGAGGTCTCCTGAGAGCAGGCTGTTTCCGTGCCTGCACCTTAAATGCTAATGAGCTCCGTCTGACGATGCCTACTTGGAGAGCCTTGCCCAATGGCCTGGCATGCTACACGTCCCTCTCAGGAAGACGATGCCTCTTACGCTAGACGGTAGCATGCACTAATGTTTACGGTGGATGTATCCCTATGGCTCGGTTTGACCATACAAGTTTGACCCAGGATCGGACCCAGAAGGAGAGGCTCCTGAAGAAACACAGACTCTGTGGCTGCAGCAGGACGTTTCAGAATGGTAAGTGTGCCTGAATAATGTTAGTTTGTTTGTATGTGTTGTTACAGTTATTACCATGTAGCTAATGGCTAACAGCTAGCGAAAGCTGTGTTCGTCTCCAAACTCTTGGACACTGTTCGCATCGTCTCTGTCTCCAGTCTGCACATGTTTCCAGACTTTTTACTGTGACAACATTAAACTTGCTTCAAACGCCATTGCATAGCGAACCGAAGCGGAGCTAACTAGTTAGCCAGATTCCAGCTGACTTCACCATACTCGTAGGCAACTGTAAATACTATCAAACCGCGGTGACACTTACCTGTGGCTCGGGTGCAGTTGCTGGGTCCGGTATGGTTGGTACTAATCCTTTTATGAGGGTCAGTGTCGAGGCAAAGCCAGCTTTGTGCTGATCTTCGTTACTGAAGCAGTCCGATGTGAAGTGGTTAGCACACACACATGGCACGTTGTCGTTAAAAATGAAATGCAACCACTGTCTCTTCTGTTCTTCTGTAGCTGGGACAGAACATAGGCACGTATGTTGATTTTACAACCAACAACAGAGCAATTTGCGTGTCTAACTCTGAGCGACGACATTGCTAAGCACTGCTATCTCACCGCTGGACACACCGAACTTCACCCCGGGGATGAACGCCCCCCTCTCGGATATCTCCCATCACCGCGCAGAGGAGGTCGACCTATGAAAATGACTCCTTTGGCTACGTAACGACAGGAGCTGAATCTGAACAGCCTGTAGGAGCGCCGTTTTACCAGTGGGTGGACTGCAGAGACCATGCAGGAATCACTTGTTTTCCTCACTCTGAGAGTTGGCAGGCTCAGGGAGGACCAGTTTAAACACGTAGAGACCAGAGAAAACGTGTTTTTCATAATACGGGACCTTTAATACTTATGAATTAAAAACAGGCCCAAAAAAGACAGATTCTCAGGGGGACAAGGAAACAGAGCAACCACTCCACTGGCGCTGCTCACGCTTCAAAACTTTACCATAAGGCGTGTCAAATCTCAGGTGGGCTCCAGACCAACACACACTTACTGCAGCGCAAGAACAATTAACATACACATCCTTGGGCTGACATCGTCATTACTGTTCTGTTTTGTTCTCTTTACCTTCTGTCGTTCTGTCTTGTCTTTTATCTCTCCTTAATTATGCTTCCTCTTTCACTGCCTGCCTGCTTGTCAGTGTGCAGTATTTAACATGCTGAGGGGACACATGTCCACCCCAAACGCCACAGAACAAATTCACTACTTTGTTTGCGTTCACAGCTCATTTGGCCCAATCCATGTTTTGGCATTCTGTTATTGTCACGCTTGGTGAGGTTTTCTCCGCTGCCCACCGAGGGGAGAGACACGTTCCAGGGGCTGTCAGCTGAGGCTCACGTTCATACTCGATTCTTCAGTATTTCCTTCAGGCTTACTTTTTTATGGAGTTGCACAGACCAATGTGTCGGAGAACAGCTACTGTGGGATGGCATGTAATCTTTGAGGTGTTGCAAGCATATTTTGGAGAGGGTAATTTCCAAGAACAAGAAGTAGAAGCTAAAGTGACACAGGGGGAAATGATCTTGGTAGTTGAAGGTTCAGTTGCTGGAAGATCAAAAATGGAAGATCAGCACTACAGCTGTGTGTACCTTGTCAAACTCCCACCACCTACAGGGTCACACGCCCACATACAGGCTCTCTATTCTATTTCAGCCACCAACCCCCTCTATGTGCAAATGATTGAAGAGCGTTGGGAAAGTGACACTGTGGTGTTGATCACTCCGATGACTGTGGAGGTTGAGGGGAAGGGACGGGGTCTTGTTTGCAATTTCACAAGTGGAGCTGACTGGTGGTGTGAATGTCCTAGCTGGTCTCAAAGGTCTACTCTCCCTCCGTTAGCAGCAGTCTATCCACCCACCGACTGTAAACACAATGGCTCCCTATGGTACTGCGCTGATTGCTGTTTCATCAGGGCCAGGACTGGAGTCAGTGGAGAGGAGCTTGTCTCTCACTGTTTGATGAACTTGTTTATTTTTGCTGCGCTTGGGAGGCCCAGAACAAACTGATTGGAAAGCAGCATGTTTATCAGAAGCTTAGAAATCATTCCCAATGATACTGGACAGTCGGTGCTACCCCAGAGCCGCTGCAGAAAGCTTAATTAGAGCTTTCTGAAAATAATGTCTTGATACCACCCCCTATAATGCCCATTATTACTGCTAAGTATGCTCCTCCATCAATTATGGCATGTGCTAATGCGAGTCTCACAGTAGAGAGCCAACATGTTTCAGTGGGCTCAAATAGCTTTGCTGCACTCTCCCACTCAGAAATAAATCTTCTTCCCAGCAGACACCTCTGCACATGCCACATGCAACACTGGGAAGGAATGCATATGCCAATGTTAAATGGGTTGCAGAAGCTGAAAACTCAAATGCACATGATTCTGCACATAGACGGCATGTACAGCTCAACTGCTTTAATCAACATTATTTTTGAGCTACAAAACAAGCTCATTATTTGACTGTTCAGCCAGTTGATCAATAGACTGACTGTCTTTCCAATGGCATTCACCTCCTCTTCCTTCTGCTATCTGCATGTTAAAAAAAAAAAACGCTCTCTCAACAGAAAACAGCAACTTAAATGCTGAAATGGAAACTGCTACGCTTCCCCATGTGCAAGCATTATACCAAAACAAGTTCTCCCAGACACTATTTTGCAGCGGTACCATGGCTGGATCCTGGGTTTGCGCCACTCAAGACTACTGTGATTGGTTTAAAGGGAATACAAACATGCCAAAGTTAGTTTTTTTTTCTAAAGCAGAATGCTGATGGGTGCAGTCGGACCCAGTCAATCAGCAAAACAGTCTGTGCATTATATTTGTCAAAGTGTGGTCTTTGATGAAGAGAGGACCTCTTTTCTCCGCTCCTTTTCAGTTTTGCCTGCGACTTGCTTCTGTAGTGAAAATACATGAATATTCACAGGAAAATGAGAAGACATTACGGAAACTGTTTTCTTCTCACTACCACCCACTACGTCTGACATCTGTTCTCCACCTCCACCACAGTTTTTACTCTGCGTATCCCTCTGTCATTCCTCATACCACCTTCCACCTCCCTCAGTTTTCCTCACCTCTTTCCTTCTTCTTCAATCCTCCTTCCTCTCAATCTTTACATGAGATTCTGCGGCTATCCTCAGAGATCTGTCTGCACACACATACTGTGGCGGTAGTGTGCGGGTGATAATGAAGTGTCTGGGAAAAGAGGATTAGGTGGAGTGGTGGGCATCATCCCTGCGGTATAAACGCTCATCTCTCCCTAAGGAAGGACACATGGAGCGTCTTTCACCTCAGTCCAGCTGGCTGTCTCGATGTCACTCTTAGCTAGCACACTGGGATGGCTGCTGTGGCCCTCAGGAGGCAACAGTGAGCGGGTTAACACAGCGACGGGCCTGGCTCCTGGGGGACGCTTGGCGTTTTCATCCTCTGACACTCGCCTGTTTATTCTGCACAGCCAGGCTGAGAGGAGCATAACAGGCACTGGGAAAGTGAAGATCTGCACCAGGGGAACAGGCTGACACAGAGAAGAAAGATAGATAGAGGGTGTGAGAGAGAGAGAGGGAGAGACAGAAACAGAGACAGAGGAAGAGCGGGAGAGACAAACTCTTCGTCTTCCCTGTGGTCTGACAAAAAGATGACAGCTTTCCTCTGGAGCTTGCTCTGCCCTCCCTGGGCAGAAACCCCACTTGTAGGCAAGCGGCCTGTCAGACAAAGCTAACTAGGCTGCCCCATGAGAGATGCAGAAAATTTGACAGTTTGTTACTAGTTGGCAAAAGGCCACCGTAGCAGGTCAGTCTCTGCATAGAAAGTGTCAAAGAAGTGCCACTAATCACCAACAACCAGCTCGTAAGAGATGCTCACATGAATATTCTCCTTCCCCCATGTCTGCAGCTAGTTCAAAGACCCATTATTATCAGTGCACTATCACATACTCAAACCGTGGATCTATGTACCTCCCCAATGCCATTATAAACATAAGGTATTTGAGCGCAATCAGCTCTCTGTGTGTTTGTTAGTATATGCTTTTATGCAGCAGCGTGGTTTGTGGAATTATGGTATACACCGTTAAGGCCACAAGAGCCCTGCAGTGTGCACATGTGCATCTGTTGTAAAGTGCCATGAGTCAGCTGTAGTTAACATACCAGAATGGTACATGGTACATTTCCATCTCACAATGAGGAGTAATTTAGTAACTGTTGTGATTAAATTAAACATGTGTTACCACAACTATTTGGCGTTAACAGTCAGTGTAGCTTCATCACACACATTATGTGTGGTCTCATATGGTCGGCTGACAAAAATCCTGGTCCATTATGGAACACCCAAAGATAAAATAAAATGTAATACCAATAATGTGTGTGTCTTTGTTCTGCATACAGGGTTTATATAATTTTTTTTATAAAATAGTAGTTTGTCCAAACTAAATGCTGTTAGAACAAGGTTATTCCGCCGGGCCTGGTGGCTGCTTATTGATTTAATGGTTTTGCTTAATGGCAATGTCCTGCTAATTTCTTCCATTGATCTGCACTGGCTCCTGAATTACTTTCACCACTGTTGGAGTTAGAAAAAAAGATGTCATGGAAAGAGTCCCTGCTCCACAAAAATGCATTTCTAGAAATCTTTAAAGCATTGCAAACAGAACCAGCACATTTGATAGTAAACTGCTCTGTCTCAGTACTCAGTTGTTGTACATCAGAAACCTGAATTTATTAAATGGTGGAATGTGTCTCAGATTATGTTTACCTTTCACCCTATCAGTCTGTTATTGAATGTGTCCTCCTGTCTTCCTAATATATATACTTTGCGAGATTTCTCCAGCGTGCAATCCAAATAAACGTTTTTGAAAATCATAGGGTTTCACATGATTGTTGTATTAGCACGTCAACGGAGTCTGAATCATTTGTGAGCATGTGGCTAAGCTATGAGTCTCCTGCGATGTCCTTGTAGTAGCCTTGCCGTGATTGGTGAGACTATGGGATGGGTAGTGGCCCTACTAAGAACTGTCCTCGTCTGTCAGATCTCATCACTCCATCCTGCATTGCTGGGGGCAGCGGGACCAAAACTGACCACTGAGTCAACTGACAAGACAGCTCAGCATCCAGTTATCCCAGAAAAAGATTCACACACACACACACACGCGCAAAAGAAAATGGACGTACTGAGTGCTGGATCTACCCCCAAAAAACAGCCACAATAAAGCCATGCAAGACACAAATGCGCTGTGACACTGGGGTTGGTAATGCTTTGAGTTGTCTAAAAGCTCGACAACTGACCCAGAAATGCTGGTGCACAGCGTCAAGTTTGGGGTGCGGCAGGGAGGTCGCGTGTGCCGCAATGTGGAAGAGAACTGAATTGACACCTTCTTGCCCACTTCCTTAGGCCCTATGGTGGTTTTCTCGCTTAATGTACAACAAGGGGAGACAGAATAAGGCAGGCGGTCCTTAAACTGGGGTGCAAGTCCTTTGTTGTACGAAAGCATTTGAATTACTAAGTTGTTGAAATATACATAAGGGGTGCAATATGCAGCGGGATTGCAGAATATTGCTCTTGCTGTCCCCTGATTGAAGTCAAAGGCCACCTTCATTTCCTCTGAGAGAGAGCGAGAGAGCACAAAACAGAGAGAGAGAGAGGCTGCAGAGGTCGAACACAAAGGAAAACAAGCAGCTGCAATATGTTTACAGCAGCAACCCTGGGGGAAGCAGAGGACCCGACTACAATATCACACATATTTATTTTCAACTAAATGATTCTGAGAAGTCAAGATGGCCTCCTACTGAATGCTTGCGTATCTGTCTCGCAGGCAAACTCGGAACATTTCGCACTGTTCAAAACAGCAAGAATTGGTCATACAATAGCTTAATGATAATTTTAAACACTTCACCAAGACTCTAAACCAAAATATATACAGCATCCAGAGATTCCCGAGCCTCAGCTGCCTCGAGGCTTGGCGACTGCTCTAAGGTTTTGAGCTGCAGCTGGCAGAGGTAGCATTTCAAACAGATAAGGCTCCAGACTTTCTCAGTCCCCTGGTTCAATATATGATGGGGGAGACTCCAGAGGAGTGAAGTCCTCCACCTCAAATGACCCCTCAATGGTGAAAAGGCAGTAAAACTCTGTGTCAATCTGAAAATTATACTGACAAAAAGGGACTGAGATTATCTGGTGCAACTGGAGATACAACCCCAATTACCCCCACTGCAAGCTAACACAGGCGGACTAATGCGTGTTTTAATGCTCTTTACAGTCAGCGTATATTTTCAAAAATCAAAAGTACTTAGAATATGAATGATCACTAATTCATTCAAATTATAGCATTAATAGAAATGTTTAACACATGCAAGAAAATCCAGCCATCAAGAACAATCAATGACTAAAATAGAAAATTGCATTGGACACTTTCTGAAAGTTTTGCACTGCACATATATTGTACACACTCTAAAGTAGTTTCCAACAAACTGTCAATTTGAAAAGTGCAACTGACTGAGTTGTCGGAGGGAAAACGTCTCTGTGTGGTCCTGGTTAGCTCCACAAAGCTCACCACTCCACAGCGAGACACAGAAAGCTCCACACAGTTTGATATGCTGATATGTGTGTGCTGTTTTAAGTCCGGCCCTTTCTCTCACCCGCACTGCAGTGCCAGAGATCAAGTGATGCCGTCAACTAGCTAATGACATGACTGCCGCGGGCGACGGCCGGCAGCTTGATTTATACATGGGGACAGAGATGAATGATTCATAGGCTAAGAGAGGGATACCAGGACACGTGGCGGCTATATGCCCCTCTCGCTTAGCTCTTACTTGCGAATACACACCTCTCCATAAATCCCTCGGAGCACTTTCTTATGTCTCATAAGCTTAGCATTACACAACTGACCAGTCCTGTTGCCACCGCTCTCATCATACATCTATTTTTTTCCTTTCCCTTCTCTCATCTCTACATTTTTTTATAACTCCTCTTAACGCTGTCCCTCTTTTCTTCTATTTCTCTCTAGTGTTCATTGACTCCCTAACCATTTCTTCTTCCCTTCCAATTATAATGCAAAGCTAATCCTAAATATGGAACCCACTGTTGTGGGCTAAAATGAATGGCCCAATCATTCTGCATCAATTAGTCCATCCATCATTGCTGATTGGAGGGGGAGCAGGAGGGGGGTGTTCATGGTGACTGTTCTCTGCGGTGGCAGGAGGGAGCCAGAGATGGCATTAGAGAGGCCTTTCACGCTGAAATGCAATTTCCATCACTATTTGGGTGCCGCAGACTGCAGTCCACACCGTGACCTTGTCCTGCTAATTTCAATGGAATGCCCTCTAAATTACGTCATCGCTGTAATAATTGGGTGAAATGATCTGACAGCATAGGGGGTAGTTTTCACATGATAATTTTTCCATATAATGACTGATGGTTCCACTGAGATGTCACTGTGCTTGACATTACTGTATATATAGTAACAGTCATTTTTCACCACCTTTCATTACAAATACTTCCCTTATCACTGGGTAGAAGTAAAAGTGTAAGATAGCCAACCAAGTTAACTAAGCTAGCTAACGTTACACATCAGATGAAAAGGGTGGCATTAATGTTCCACTGCCTTTCGTCCATGACAAGATGCATGGTTCTTTTTGTGCAGTGATATGGTTGGTGGGTGTAGTTCGGTAGACAGAAAATAGTTCCATGAAACTGCTCACAATAAGGTCTGTGGATCACCTTGAGTCACCAGGTCATGAGACATTTCCGTTTGGTTTTTCAAATGTACTTTTTAGTTTTTACAGATAATGTAATGTAATCATATCCTTTCTGTAAAACAAACAATGACTTGATCTATTTAGCTTCCTTGTTTTTATTCATTCAGTCAGTCATTACACTGGGTTATGCATTTAATATAAGCAAGGTAACACTTTGGCGGGCGCATACAGTGCAGTGTTAATGTTTAAACTCACTAAAAAGTGCATTACACTTTGAATGTCTAGCAGAAAGTTGTTAAACAGTTTGGCTAAGTAAGTGCAATTTACAAAATTACTTCTCCGGTTCTGCAACAATGAGGCCAATTCGAATAAGGATCTTTCTTTTTTTTTTAATTATTTAAATGAATATCACTGGCTCAAGCCAATGCAAGAGGGCACTCCCATATTTGGATGTGCTAAAGCAAGCACAAAGAGCACAAATGCAAAACCCTGTCATGAATACAAGCTACTGAAAGGATAGGTATAAACAAGAAAGGGAATACAAATGTCTTAATGCTGCGAGTTCACCTCGTAAATAGTTCCTAACAGCAGGGCTTATCCTGAAGAGGAGGACAGACATGCATTTATATCACTGCTGTCTCAAACACACTTACAAAAGCACAAATACAAGGTGGACCGCGAGTGCAACTAACGGGCCACTAAATATGAGCAGATAAGTAAATCCCAAAGGTCCCACGGTGACTGAGGAATCTTTGCATTCAATTTATCATTTTACATTATTTAGGCTACTCCATGGGGAAATACACTATCTCTGTCATAAGTTATGCTAATGGCTGTTACTACCATCTGTGACCAAGGACCATCAGTCAAGCATAGTGTGCAATTTATGAGTTACGAGAATAATACATCATCTTTGAGTGATTAATCATATAGGGGAGTTCTGGGGCATCCAGGGTGCTGAGATGGCTTGCAATACGGACATTAGGCCATCTAGCTCGAACCGTCACATGACACCATCCTATATCTCCATCTATATGCCTCCCCCTGCACAGAGGGCCGTGCCCAAGTCCCTTCCAATCTACTCAATAAACAAGCCTAGGGCAGGACCCAGACAGAGGATAATGGTTCACCTGGAGGTGACAGGAAAAGAAAACAGAGCTCTTTGCATAACGAATGGAGATAAAGATAAGCACGGTGAAGCACTTAGGAATCTTGATAAAGGATTATCCAAACATGTCCGAAACTGGATACATTTTCTCCTCTTAAGCATGCTGGAGTGCTCTGTTTTAAGAGCCAGTCCTGCAGTTACCTTGTAGTACTGCTGAAATTGCAATGCTGATGTTGTGCTTCTGTGGTTGGATAAATGTATCATAAGTCCTCACATTTCAAAGGTCACAGCTAGGACATTATACTCCCTCTGTTAATTAGATTTGTAATTTACAGGGCTCTGTGTGCACACCATTTTTCTCAGCAGTGCCACTAAGCATTGTCTTGTCATGTCACTGTGAGTTTATATCCAGTGACATCTTTAGCTGCAGAGGAAGGCAAAGAACCACATGAGCACCACCACAGCCAGGCATAATCACAGCAAGCATAATTAATCCCATATATTAGAATGTGTTAGTACTAGCAATGAGTCACACCACTGTTTAGGAAACTTCTGCGGGAGGAGAGGCTGAGGGCACACGGCACCACTACAGCCTATGTTATGTAAGCAATGACAAAAGGCTGGCAAGTTCAGCAAGCGTTAGCGGCCCGTGGCCAAATTAGCTCCAGTCAGGATGTACAAAAACAACTGTGCATGTGTCCTGCTGCTTGACTGCAAAAAAAGAGGCCCCAAACCTGAGAAGAACGATTTGTTTGGGTGGTCTAGTTAAAGCCGAGTGCTAAATGGCCAACAATTCTGGTTAGAATGCTAATGAGCCAATTCCCCTCCTGGATGGAGACATCAAAGGCGAGAGGAGCTCCCCCTCTCTGGCTACACAGGGCTTTGTGGTATCATTACATGGCTCGGTGTGCGCTTGCATCCTCGCGCTTGTTTGTGTTAGTGTGTGTGTGTGTGTGTGTGTGTGTGTGTGCGTGCGTGTGCGTGTGTGTGTGTGTGTCAGCTGTGGGGTAAAGGAGAGATAGACAACATGATGTTTACATTAGGTCTGCTCTTTTGGGACCGTGCCAGCATCGAGCCATGCTGTGACACACATCACACGAGCAACCTGGTACCATTCATAATTACCCTCTATTCACAGAGGCCTCATTTAGCGTGCCATTATCAGACATCATTGTTATTTCCCTCTATGTACGTATGGAATCCCAGTGAGACCAACATGTCTACCGTAGATAACAGTGCTATTTTGGTTAACCCCATTGTGTACATAATACTGAAGACATGCAATCCTGAGAGAATTCTCATCAGTGATTTCTAAGGATTTAATAGAGCATCGGGGCATAAGAATCTATTCTGGCGTCTCCATAACTAATGCTAGGAATATAATAATGTGTTATTTGGGAGCAGGACAACTCTCACCAAGGGCTTCATCTTCAACTATTTCCACCTTATTCACATGTTTCTGGCTGCAAGCAAACAAAACAATCACCAGAAAAAGCATTCACTGTGACCACATATAATACATGAATTAATGATAAGATATAGATATAGCTGAAATCTTTCTCTAAGCAGATACCTGCACATATAGGATAACAACATTCCACAAAACATGAAGCTGGGGGAACTTCTACAAGTGTGTAGGTGTTCAACTAAGTTTTTGCACATAAAGTAAAGGTTTCGTCCAGTTTTCACATACTGGTAGAAGGCTCACCTCCAGAGCTGTGGGAACTAAACACGGCTCAGGTGCGTGAGGCCAACATGATGGATCATCCTGTTGTGAAGCTGCCCCTCTGCAAAGCGCTGAGAAGACAGCTGGGAGATAAGGGCCGGCCCTGTATGAGAGCACATCTCCTCCTCACATCGATCCTCGCTGCCACCAAGGCAGGAGGTCTTCACACGCCAAATGATAGAGGTAGAGGGAGGGCCGGGGTGAGGACAGAGAGAACAGTTTTGCAGGTTTAGCAACCTTCTAGTGATAAAGACACTAGAAGATAAAAACCCCTGTTGGCCTCGTGCAGATAAAAGACAAACGCTGTAGAGGTTTGTTTTGGGGAAGAAATAACTTTTCTCAGCTCTCTGGTAGATAATGGTAATCTCTCCCTAGTTAGAATCAGCTTCATTTTCTTTTTAGTGTGGCCAAAATAACAAAATAAGCTTTACAAGAAATATTAAAATACCATGGACTTATTGTGGTCATTATTAACAAGAAAATGTGAGCCTTTGCATTTTACAGTTAATTGACCTCGTATCTTGTGCCAGTAACTTGGCAGGAATAGCATCGCTGGAAGTCAATTAAGAATGAAAGGAGGTTTCACTCTCAAAAAAATTGCCACCAGCTGCAATTAGAATTCCTCTGGAGTTAATAAGCACAGCTGCAGGTCACAATCAACTGAACTGTTTTCTTGCAAAGTATGACAGTAATTGATGAATGAGATCTCAAATTTCAGTGTTGACAGTCGCAGTTCATTTTTTGCTGCTTCTGTGTTGAAAAGGAGCGACCTGTAACACCCTGACGCCAGTTATTAGTTGAAGAAGAACCAGAATCGATCAACAAGGCTGCGCGTTCTGAGATCCTGAGAACCATGAAACGATGATTTGCCACAAAATAACAATAATGAAAACATAATAGCAAAGAAAATTGCTTCTATTGTTTCTCTGTAAGTAGCAAACGAATGCTGAGAGTCGACTGCAGCAGATACAGACACCAATCAGGAGCACAGTGCGCCCTGCCTTTGCAGGGTTTGGTTACGGAGACGCATGTTCGTGACCTCTGATCTCAATCACAGAAGTTCTTCAGACGGTTGTTCGCTGAGGGCCTCTCCATGTCACCTATACAGATTGTGATGCTGCACGGCTACACAACAGCGTCTGGAAAGTTTGCAGTCTTAACCATGTATCAAACAAGATGAGGGCCACTCAAGGCTGTATGATGATTAGGTGTGAATAAGATTTCAACAGCTCTGTGTAGACTCTAATGGACACCATGCGGCATGAGCAGTTAACCATGCTGTGGCTTTGATGTAGCTTCTTGTGCATCCCTTTCCTCTGATGACTCATATCTGATGCCAGGTGTTCAAATGCTCACGAAGAAATAAATTCAGAAAGAAGGCATGCTGCAAAGCTGATCATTCTGTCCAAGGAAAAGTCTGACGGGTAAAATTATACACAATAGAACAATGTAATAAGACACCCACATCATTATCCATTTTTAAGTTCTGCGAGTACAAAAACACAACTATGGCTAAATTAATGCAGGATGTATGCAAACAGTCGGTGGATAAACAGGGAATATTTGGCATCCTGTAATTACACCTTAATAAATAATTAGCTAAACATTTCAAAAGAAAAACTCCTTAATTAGCAGTTGTGATAGAAACCTAGAACACCAACAATAATTAACAATTTCTTAGATTAGAGATGCGCCGATCCACTTTTATTCATTTCCGATCCACTTCTGATATTTCAATCTGCCGATAAAAATATGATTCAGCATATCCTCCATCCCTCGAAAAGTTGGCATCACACACATTACAAGTTGCTGTCTTGCTTTCCTAAAATACTCCAAACCAAGGACATGTTGCGTTGAGCCAACAAATTCTTGCTCACTCAAGCGTACTCGACTGTTTTGGGGTTGTGGGGAAAACAAAACGCACTATTTACTAAGTGGACTGAATTCTGGGGAGAGTCTTTCATTCGCACGCACTCGCGCTCTAACATTGCTTTGCTTGCTTTATGCAATACAACTGTTTTGATTTGTGGTCTATTTGTTGTTGTAGTGCTGTGTTTTTGGAGATGTGCATTCCATTGCTACTTACTATTTGCTTTAGGATTTGGTGGGTTTGATGGAGCTATTTTATTTACATTTCATATTATTTTATTTCATAACTCCTAAGATGAACAAATGTCTATTGTTCTGGTTGGGATCATCATGTACAACCGACAGCAGTCAGGAGACGGTGACACATTCAAAGTGACATCCTCCACAGATGGATAAACAGATAAGGCTGAAGCAGTGACCTTATTTCATTGTCATACTACTCACACATATCATCAAAAATTCCCCCTTCAGTCAAAAATGAACAATCCACATCCAACTGGGTACATTTTACCCAAAAAATCACCCATTTACCCCAATCTCATCTTACTGTGGCGATGAATGATTATTTCAATCACGTCACAGTAAAAGTCAAATTTCAGAAAAGAACAACAGTGGGATTGAGTCGTTGCATTCTACTGGGGTTCCCGACCCATTATTCCCACACTACGCTCGGGTGCCTCAGATTTCCCCCATCGCTTTGATGATAATGTTCTTCGGCAGGCCGCTAAAGTAATGACCATCTCTTGGTGTGGCACAGTGCAAGGTTGCACTGCACTGCAATGTTTTGGCTTTTATGTTCAGCCACAGTTAACAGAGTCACTTGAGGCGAAATAGATATTAAAGTCTGCCATGAACCCACTGAAAATATACGGTAGATGTGCCAATATGCTGGATCTGACGAGTGCAACTTTAATTGCTTTAATACCATAGGAAAAAAACAATGAGATGATATGATGAAAAAGAGGTGTTTACTCACCTCCTCCACCTCCCAGAAGACTGGAGTTTGCTGAAAAGAGAAAAAAAACATGAGTCAGTAAACTTCAAAGATAAAGCAAATGAGGATCAGTCAACAGAATCAGCAATATTTTTGACATTAAAAGTTGGAATTCTCTAACTGCACAGGTGTGATTTTTTTAAATAAATACAGCAATTTAAATGTATATAATCAAATGGACAGAGCTACGACTGAAGAATTTCACTGGGTTTGACAACACATCAAAATGATTCATGAAAACATTCCGTTTATTTTCACAGCCTTCTAAAGGAAGCCAGTTGGTATCAAGTGCCAAGAGCAGTCTGAAATTGGCTTGAATGTCTATGTTGTTGTGTTATTTTTTTTTTTATCACTCACTCAGTGAAACCTGTAATCACACATTTGGATAACTGTACCTGGCAACACAACATTTTGCATTTCCATGGTAGTTTCAAACAAAACCAGTCATCCAAAGGTAACAGGGAAACCCTTCCAATAGTTTGTTTATCACATCTCCAGTAGACAAAAGTGATTACTGTGCGTAGCAGTGGGGTTTTTTACTTAAATTAGCAAGTTGGCAACAAACATGTGGTTCTGTCTGCAGCTAATTTCAATATACACTATAGCAGATTTCCCTCCTTGGCAACATGGCAGAGGTTATGCTCAATAACATATGTGGTTCAGTCCAAGCATCGATCAGAGGCCTGGAGACTATGGTAACAGAGAGATCCAGATTTTTCCATGGATTTGGTCATGGGTCTGGTTCAGGGCTGAACGATATGCAAAAGAAACAACATTTTGAAAGATACTGCTATGCCCTGAGGCTCAATTTCAATAAGAATGTCATTTTTTTCATTTCATTTTCACTGAAAGAAATATAAATATATATATAAAAATGTTGATGTGTGATTTCCGCTGGGCTCTGCTGCAAACAAGAATGCAAGTCAGGTTGTTTCATTATGGAAACTTGTCACATAAATTGTTGGACATGAGCTGAAAGGAGCTCTTAAAGTGAAAGACGTGTTAGCTTCAAGAGTGGGGCTTCATTCTCAGGTATGATATGGATAGGTAGAGCAAACCCAGAGCAAAATCTAGCCAATTGTAATTTTGTTTCCAGCCTTGAGAGAGTCTATTTTCGAACACTCACGGGAAGACCAAGCCCTGTTGTGTTTTTATTTATTTATATGAATCTCCAAAATTAACTGTAGTATGGTGGTTCAAGAGAAGGTAGTGCTATCTCAGTAGAGAGTGTATCATTAAAAATGAACCTATTTTCATTTTGCTCTGTCATTTTGACACATCCGTTGCACACGAGAGAAGAAAGATTAGAGGGGATTTAAAGTACATCTGTTAATTTGGGTGTTTCTGAAAGTAGGTAGCCTATGTGTTTGAAGTTTAGTTCATACAGCATTTGAAAAATCATACACTGCAACATGCCTTTAATGATCTCCAGTTCTAGCTACAGCAATGGCTATCATTAGCAGTGAACACTACCCCATTAAAAGCTTATTATTTCTCAAAAACGTTTTAGTGCGCAGGCAACAGATAAAGAACACGTGGTGTCGAGGAGGGCTCTCAAATCACAGCACAGTCCTGTGCCTGTTATTTTTCGCATGATTACATATAGAAGGGGACTTCTGGGGTCCACTCGGTTTCCACACCTTTCTGTGGCACCATTATGGCGTTGCATTGTTCTCATTTGAGCACCACACATATGAGTGGGCACCGGGACAAAGAAAGCTCTCCCACTGCAGAATTTGTCTCATCAAAGGGCTTTTGTGTGTGTGTGTGTGTGTGTGTGTGTGTGTGTGTGTGTGTGTGTGTGTGTGTGTGTGTGTGTGTGTTGACTCTAAGCCCTCCATCCCCATTCCTTTTCTCCCCATCATCCATCTGCCAACACTGAAAGTCCTCCTTTGACAGAGAAA